>SNQJ01S0017122.1:159815-217311 GCA_010110895.2 Picea sitchensis | reverse complement strand
CAAGTCCTAACCATCCTGTGTGCTTTGACCTGCATCAACCAAAGTTGTCAGGGTGAGTTCCAGGATGTTTTAAATTGGTGCTACTCAAACTAGAAACAGGGTTAGGCGTAATTTTTCTTTACTTGTCTGTAAGCAGACATTACTCCATTAGGGGATTGGCTAGGTTAGGGTTAGGTTTAAGCATCTAATCTTCGTTTCTTCTCCCCTACAAAAATAACTATTGGTTCCTTTTCCCTGTGGCTACGCTAGCTTTGCGCTTTACTTGCCACTTCCTAAGCTTACTCTTCTAGTGCATATGCCGGCTCCTTTCCGCTTGTCCTAGTCTGAGCCCTTTTAATTTACGCTTACATATTGATTAAAAAATTACTCTCAACCTTATGTTTATTAATTTACGTCGATATGTGTACACCCGGGCTATGTACCTTTCGGCGTCAGGGTTCTTCTTAAAATGTCGTGTTGAGCACATACATCCCTTTGTGGGCTCCTCCATTTATGTCTTTGGTGCTTGATAGCTTGGCATGTGACCTGTATGGCTCTAAAAGGTGCTTCATAGCTTGACACGTGGTCTTGGGTATAACAGTTAAAATATTTAAATGTGAAATTATTTGTAAAAGGAACAATGCATGGCGCGTTGGTAGGGTGGATTTTGTAAAGACTTAACCGGTGGAAGGAGGTTTGGGGTTCAATTCCCATGGACTCGAAATTTTTTTTTTTTTTTTTTAGCCCCATATTATTCAACTTAACTAATATCTTATTAAACTATATAACTTAACTTAACTTAACTAATTATTTAATTAACGCAATTTAACTTAACTTAATTAGTTAATTAACTTAACTTAATTAGTTTAATAAAAAAAAAAATTACTTTAATTTAACTAATTTAACTTAATTTAATGTAATTAATTTATCTTAATTTAATTTAAAATTTAAATAACATAAATAAAAAAAAAAATATTTTGACACTCCTTTTTTTTATATATATAATTATAGCAAATAAAATAATAAAATAAATAATTTTTTTACAATTTTAAACAAATAAAATAATAAAATAAATAAAATTTTTACGATTTAAAGAAATAAAATAATAAAATAAATAATTTTTTTACGATTTAAACCATAAAACAAAATGGGAAGGGGCTTGGCAGGTGGCATGCATTGCGTTCGCATGCATGACTCGTGTAATCTTGTGTGGCTCAACTCTGGAAGGCATTCTCACTCACCTTCTGCTGCTATCTTTGGCTTTGCCTTCTGGTTTTGGCCATCCTCTGTTCCAGAAACTTCTCCGATCATTATTTTCATTTCCTTTTGAATTCGACGTTTGGGAAAATAGCGAAGGCAAGGACTGGAAATCGTGTAGTTTGCTAGAATGGTGTCAAGGGCCTTTATGTTGGCAAGTGGATTATCCTGCACAAGAACTATAATGGCTGCCACTTTATCGGCCGTCGTCCCCGACTTCTGCACCATGGACACCATGCACATATCCGCTCTCTTTCCGCTTGAAATCTCGTACTCTGAAATGTACTGATCCATTAGCCACTGAACCAGCTGGCATTTCGTCTGCAGCAAAGCTTCCAATGCCGGCTTGGTTAAATTAGCAGATGATTTGGCATCTGCAGGAACCAATTTTTCTTCGACGCTAGATGTGTTCGCATACCACGGGCTCGACAATGAACTTGGCTTCATCAGTGGCAATTTCGAGAGTTTTTTATTTGGCGGTGCCGTTATTTTGGCCGACTGTGGCATTCTCAGCTGAATGTAAAGGACCGTGACCTTTTTAAAATACCTTTGTCTTCCTCTCCCTGGCAATGTTTTCCCTTGAAAACTTTAATATTACCAGGTTTCAAATCATTCTTTGCCGTTTTAAGTTCCCTGGGCTTTGCAGATTGTTTTGAGGCAGGATTTTTAGCTGGTTTTGAGGATTTAATGGGCCCTTTTTTTTTCCTGAAAATCAACGTCATTGAAACTGGTATTTTGAGTAGAAGAAATCCTGCGAGGCCTAGGGAAGAAGCGAAGGAAGCCACTTCGGCCTTCAGAGCATTGATGTCGAATTCAACTTTTTTTTGTGTTTTGAGGAGCGGGTTTTGAGTTTGAGGCTTTGAAGGCCCCCATCGATTTTATTTACTGTGATTTTAGTTCGAATGATTTGATCGACGACTGAGGACGAGATCATTCAGGGCTCCTCAGTGATGAGGCACAATGGTACTGCATCTAAGTACATACCAAAAAGTTTCGTGTTTGATTCACGCAGAGTTCACATCATCTGATTTTCCAGATTTAAATTTGAAGATTGACGCGTCTCAGCCGGCTCCATGACAAAACCGGTCGACATTTGCAATTGGCGAGATTGCTATTGTTTTTTCTTGGCATTCTTTCTGAGTCGGTAGGTGCGGTGGCTGTATGATGCTTGCATTTTAGCAAGGAAACACAGTAGATGATACCGGCGAAGACGAAGCATGCGAACGAGAATGGAAATGGGGTCGTGTATGGGAGAAAGGGTCCGTTCTCCAACTTTGCCATTGTCAACTCCTATTCTTATTGTTGGGCTGCATCACCAACATGGGTGAATATGAAAAATGGAAAGTTGTTGGATTATAAGTATGAGGGTTGGTCCGTTGCCAGACACAGGCAGTCTTGAATGCGCCTTATGGCTCAACATGTAAGTTCATACTCAATTGTAGTTGAATTTAAGCAGGAGTTGGCCTTTGTTAACCATTTTCATTGATTTCGATGTCCGGCAAAGTCGAATTACAATTCTACATGTATGTAAGCGTTATATAAATTAAATGAATAAGTCCACTCCGTCTGCAGAGCAGCTACAGAGCTATCCCTTTCCGGCAACCTTAGAAACAAGTACAGCGAGACCGTAGTAAAAGAACCTTTTAATACCGGAAACAAATCTTAAAGGTGGATTTGAATGCCAGCGATAGTTTTGATCACCACACTAGCCTTCTGGGAGGCCTTTTACCAGTAAAAGGTCAAGTGTCCACCATTCAGTGCCTACTTTGCTAATATACGACTAGCTTAGAAATATAGTAGAGATTTTATCTTGAGTTGGGAAAGCTTCAAATCAGTCACGGTTCAGATTATAAATTATGTTTATATTATATAACACCCCTCCAAAATACAACAGTTTGCATTTTTCCCGTGTTGCCCATATGCTCTGAAACTCTACGGACTCTCCAACTTTATTGCAAGTTCGGGAAGTTATTTCAACAACAAAAGAAAGGAGAACCTAAGGTAACATTGTGTCTCACTAACACTTTCCAGATTTCATTCCCTTAGGTAGCTCTATTAATCCATTTGGCAGAGAGGCCAGCTGCCTACTTGGCCATGTCAACCTTGTCTTTATTTTTATTTTCAAGAAGCATATGTCCCATTTAACTCTGGAAAGGCCTTTCTTACCTTCTCCTAGCAATGACGGAAAGTTCCTTAGGGGACTAGTCAGTTGACAGTAGGCCTTTCTGGATGGGGACCAAAAAGTATGAAATCTTATACGTGAATTTCACCCAACATTTTGGAGTAGATACGAAATCTGGCAGCAAGACTCGTACATTTGGTCTGTTGGTAACCAATTTCTCAGCGATTTTGGTTATCAATTGCTAGAGAGGGTTTAAAGACAAAAGGGATACTAAGGAACTGAAAATCTCCTATGTTTTGATCTAAGACCACTGGTAGTTGTTGGCCCAAGGTGTCAAGTCTAAAGGGGTTGGGCATAGCAACAAGATTTTCTCCATTGAATTTTGGCTTCCAGGTTTGGCAGGGCATCGCCAATATGGCAGCTATCATATTAAAATTTCACTAAGCTATTCCTAAACAATAGAAATTCCTGGCAGGGCATCGCCAATATGGCAGCTATCATATTAAAATTTCACTAAGCTATTCATAAACAATATAAATTCCTCGTCATATTACAATATTACAATATTTAAATTGCTGCAATGATGTAATATTTAATATGATAGTGTAAAATTTCAATATTTGTAATATTTGTAATAAATTCCTGTATGTTTAGATGAATATGATAGCGTAGCCTAATTCAATTTCCTGCAAGTAGTTAGAACTACTTGAGTTTTTCCTGGTTTATTTTGTATATTTAAGTTAAAATGCCTGCAAATCATGTCCTTGACTTTTCCTCGTTAAGTTGGTAAAGTTAGATTAAAATACCTATATTGGAAGTACTTGACCTTTTCTTGTTAAGTTTATATGATCAATTAATAGTGCATTCGGTTTGGTTTGCAGGTTAAACGCAGGGGAATTTGAGCTGGGAACGTGGCCCTTAAGGCTCCAGTGTTTCAACTACAACTCTGATACCAAATGTAAAGACCAGATTTCAATTAACATTTAATCATTTCTACCAAATTACTGTAATTTCTACAAGCGGTATAAAGAAGAATAATTCCAATTTTTTTTTAACACTTACGCATATAAAATTAAAATTTATCAATGAGTAAGGCATAAATTCGAATTGAGTACCTTAACTCTGATGCTAATTTCCGTTGTCAGCTGCCTTCCTACTACTACCTACTACACAATCCAGTCCTGTTGCAAACACAGAAAAATAATTGCCCAAAACTATTGTCCACCCTGCCAACTAGGAAAAACAACCTAGCTCTAGGATATCTACGGATATCCTGGCCCTCCGAGCCCAAAACCTCTAGCAACTCGATCCACTGTGTCAATGCCAAACACAAAATTTCTCCCTCTATCCATTACTCAGAGCTCCCAAACTCATGGCCAACTCTCGTAGAATGAATCCTCCTCCCAACTCTTTCCTCCCTTATCCCTCCTTCACCAACTTCCCTTAATTAACTCCCCCACCAAATACCTTATCACATTATTAAATACCTTATCCATTCATTTAAATATTCTATCCATTCATTAAATTTCTTATATCTTCTCGGGATTCTTATGTGATCCCCTCTTGTGTACGCAACTTAATTTAAATATTATATTTAATTATCCACCTTTTATATAATACTTTATTAATTAATGAATTAATTAATAATTAAATCAATCTTTAACCATATTGATTAATTAGTTAATTATACTTAAATTAATCATAATCAAGAATAACTAATTAATAAGAAATAATTAGTTAAGGTTATTTTAATAAATAAATATAGTTTAGCTAATCTTTTAGGATTATATTAATAAATTAATTATACATAATAATCAAGGGTCGTTACGGAAAGTATGAATTTAGGTATGTTTGACAGATTTTGTCCTAGGTTTAAAATTAGGGCACCACTACAAGAAAGAAGATTCGATCTGGATAAATTTGATAGAGATAGTGAAATATGTTTTATTCCTATGCATAGAAAGAATTTTTGGACTAACAAGTGGATGCAGGACCCCGAAAAGAATGTTTGTAGATTGCAAGTCCATCACTGTGATCCTAGTGCGCAGTACAGAAAAGGTTGGGGATCCTTTAAAATAATGAGAGGATTGACACTATGTTATAACTGCAGAAGATCACGACATCTTGCTAATGAATGCCCTGGTATAAGTCCTACTTGTCTTTGTTGTAAATTTGTTGATCATGAGGTTTTGGATTTCCCTAGAATGATTGCTAAAGTTGAAAAGATGAACATGAGACAAGAAACCCATGAAGAAGGTCAAGAAACTAAGGATATGTTAGAAAACCAGAAAGACTCAGAATCTATGTTATTATAGATGAAAGAAACACTGATTAGCCACAGAGACATCAGTTTACCATAGATCTTAAAAGAGAAGAAATGCATAGAAACTAGAATAGGAGACTTCAACATAGACTGTGTATTGGATGAGGAAACACATCTGAATGTTATGCCAGAAAGTACTTGGGAAATTTTGGGAAAACCTGCTATAATTCCTTCATTGGGAGGGATAGGATTGTCTCAAGGGAAAATGATAACCCTATGTGTTAGATTTACTAATGTACATATGATTTCTCATGGAACATCGACCGAAGAATAATTTTAAGTCATGACATTTGTTGAGAACAATGCCCCTTTTTCACTTTTTTTAGGAAAGACCTGGATTGAGAAAGATCAGACCCGAAGAAAAGAAGAGGAGGAAGCTACAAAATAGAAAAATAAAGAATTAACGGACTTTGTGGATAGGAAAGTAGAGAAAATAAGAGAAGAACAAGAGAATAAGTAGAAGTGACAGAGGGCCAGAGAATTAGTTATTGAAGTTGAAATAACACAATAAATTTTGAAGAACCAGTTCATGAAGGAAAGAAGTACATTTACCCTGGAAATAGTATTACCCTTGAAATTGTTGGAAGACTCTCAGTAGTGTGAATTTACTACGTTAAGGGAAGGAAAAAATAAGAATGGAAACAGGAACCCAGAGACTCAGATCACAGGAAAGAAGGAAGGACAACTGAGTAAGAAGAAGGAAAAATTAGAAAAATTACAGGAATTTCCAGAGAAGACCTCGCAGAGGGCAATCTTGCAGAATTTGAACCTCGTCGGGATACAAGAACAGTGCAGAAAGGCACTTCACCACGACGAAGCTATATGAGTGTTGGAGGCATCTCAACAGTTAGAACGATGCTACAAAATGGCTAGAACAATAGTTATTTTTGGAAATATCACTATTGGACCATTGAGACCACGCCATAACGGATGGAATCCTATTGATTGAGGCATTTCGACTCGTTGAAGGAATCTGTTACAACGTTGCTTACTTAATTTGTCGAATGTTGTACATGGACCACTTTTTGAAAACCAAGATATCCATGATAACAAAGACATGATTTCATATCGTGTTGTGCTATCTAGACCTCGTCATTGATCCGATTACCTTGAGTATTTTTTCACCTACCCAAGTTATTTTATCATGAGCGTGCATGTCAAGAGAACGTAGCACAGTAGAGAATTCTATGGAGGAGATCCTAATAGACCTTATGAATGAGAAATTCATGTCTTCAGGAGTACATGCATCATTGATGAGTGGATTGCAAGCATCCCCCTCGACTAGAAATCTATCTGGGGCATCCCGAACTACGACGGAGAAAATAAGAAAGCATCGTGAAGATTTGGCAAACTCGAATCAGATCTCATCATTCTTTCCCAAATACATCCTACTTTTGGATGGCGCAGTTAGTCATGATAGTGTCCCAGATGATTTCGGTTACATGTTGATTACTATGTACCTCCCGAAGGGGATACGGGTAGTCGGACCGCAGTTGGGATTGATCCTAGCTCTAGAGATAAGTGATTTCAACCTCAGTGATAGGAAGAATTATGTGATGCTCGCACCGCATTGCTACCTAATATAGATGACTGGGAAGAAGCCCAAGATAGTTCCCTAGCCATGGATCAGGGAGATTGCAAGATCGACAATATTAAACGTGATGAAGATCCCCTACTTTGGTCGACATCAGGAGGCTAACACGTGCATTAATCTCCTCCTATCATGCTTCCATGGAGGGTACCTATGGTTAGATAGGCACATCACTGTGGATCGAGCACTGATCCACCTAATCACTGGATTGAGCATACAGGGACCAGACCCTCACCAGTTCTACCCAGGAAATACATCAAATCGCTCCTTGGCCCAGCGCATCAAGGAGGCATATGGAAATGTGGAGAAAGGGAAGTGAGGCTACAAGGTAGTCTCCATCTAGAATGGCACAATGTGCCTATCTTGTCAGTTGATAGAGGGAAATCTCTTCATAAAGAACTACCCTACATAAGTAACATGATTCCTAGTCGACCTTGTAGGGAAGTGTGTCGAAGGAATGTAGATGAAATGGGCAAGATACCTCATCAATGAGTTAAAGGACTGTCGTGAAGCGCAAGACCAAGGCTACCAGTTTCACTTCTGCTGGTTATTGATTCTCATTGCATTTGTCACTTGGGAGATGCAAGAGGGAGTGACATTCCTGGAATTCAAGCCATTAGATCCATTGTCCATGAGGCTCACCACCTTGTGGTATACAAGTGATATGGCAAATTAGTTGCATTCGAACGATGTCTTACACACCTGCAACCTACAGCTGAAGAGAGCCATTGAATCCTTCCCCCGAATGATGTTGAATACACTCCATTGGTTCAGGCCACTAGTGAAGTTCCATGTAGACGGACACTTCATCTACATCACTGTGTGCAGGGATGAAAGTAAGGAGGAGCTACAATCTTACTACAACTTGACCGAGGAAGACATGGAAGAGATCACTAATGAATGACCCACAGAATTCCTTGTACTAGTGGAGGATGCAGAACTGTCCGACCCCGATATCATTGGAAGCCAATTAGTCACCTAGGTCGAACATGATGGACATAGCAACGCCAAGAAGAAGAAGAAAAAGGATGAAGTCGAATGCATAGAAATTGATGATAAGGACAACGCTTTGGAGGAAACTACGCCTGAATCACCTACAAGAGGAGGAGGCGATGAAGTAAACAAAAAGGAGGAAGGGGAAGAAGACAAAGAGGAAAAAGGTGAAGCTACACCACCAAACGATCCCCTTATAGAGCCTAAGACATAAAGAAAAGGAAGGTTTCTCTGCAGAAACCCTCAGTGCGGAAGAAATATCGAGCCACTAAGCTTCAGTCATAGAATGTGCTTACAGTGGATCATATCCAACTCATCATCATAGTTGTCAAAGATGCCTTAGAGTATATCCTACAGTGACATGAGGTGAAGCAAGAAACACTATATGACAAGATTGAGAAAGAACTGAAAGACATCGATCAAGCTATCCAGTCGAGCCACACAGTGTCTACTGTGTCATAATCAACAGAGAATGTAGAATTGGGGGATGAGCCCACCCAAATACATAGATTAGCAGATACAATAGAGACTTGACCTCGTCGATTCCAGGAATAAAAGGAGCAGGCCATAGAGGCCTTAAGGAGAGAAAAGGAGGAATCCTTAGAGCAACTTCAGGTTGTGCAGCAAGAAAAATATGAACTTCAGGCGAAGTTCGAAGAGGACAAAGAGAAAATCCACAAAGAGAAAGACCAGCTGCTTGTAGAGTAGATTATGGTCAGAGAGGCCATGAATAGAGAAAGTTCTTTGTGCTGGGTCTGGCATAGATGGAAGAAGTGAAAACCGAAATCCAAGTGGAGAATATTGCTAAGGCCATTTAACAACTTCAAGAAAGAGTAGCAGAGATAGAAATTCAAGTAGTTCCAAGAACTCCGAAAGAAGTGAGAGATCAGAGGGAAGAAACTACCAGGAGAACAGTAGAAAGAATCAGGCCATTGGCCTTAGAATGCAAGCAACTAAGTGACCAAAGTGTGCAGACCTATGAACGCCTTGCAGAAGACCCGAAGCTGAGGAGATTGGAGGCACAACTCTAGGAGGCGAAGCAGTAGGCTTCCACTGTGAAATCACAATTGAAGCTTCTTACAGCCATGGAGAAGATGAAAAGGTCGCAGGAGAAATGCAGAGTTTAGCATCAGGTCACTACCATCCAGATCCAAGTTATGGAAGTGAAACAGAGACTCCAGTCGGTGCACGGCGAATCTTGCACACTCTTCAAAGAGATTGAGGGAAAAGGATCATAGTTGGAATAGGTATTCATGATAGTGGAACAATGCCTGGAAGGGACTGTCAACGAGCAGGTACTTCATAAGTTCATTGAGTAGGAGGCTCTGGCGAAGTAGAAAGTTGAGGCATATCGAGCTAAGATTGATGCCTTTGAAGCAATGTTGCCTAGATTAGAGTGACTCGGGAAGATTCACAGGCGAGTGTTGGGGTCCTTTGGCCCTTGACCAGGTTTGGAAAAAATGTTGGTCATGTTTGACCATTTTTGGGAATTTGATAGGCTGGTTGAAGATGCAGCACCCAGGAAAAGCAGAGATCATGGGATCTCGCCCATTTTGTGGGATTTTTGGGGATTTTAGGGTTTATGTAATAGGTATGGGATGTCGACCCATGGGTTTACCCATGCTTAGGCCCCTTTCTGTAATGTATAAATAAGTATCTAGGTGATGTAAGTCAGAGTGTGGTTGGTAGTGGTACTTGGCTTAATGTAGGAGTTGTTGGCTTTGTGCACGAACGTGTTGATGCTTTCAAAGCTAAATGCAAGTGTTTTGTAAGTGCTTTGTGCAGACAACATGTGTAAGGATTTGTGATTTGATCTAACTCGGGGAAGGAGGATCTGGCGAGGTGAGCGCAAATCACCTGTCCTTTGCAGATTTGGATCTATGGCTTGGTGCCTATAAGAATATTGAAGAGACTAATAAAGAAGAGAAATATTGGTGGACGTAGCCCCACAGTGGGGTGAACCATGTATATCCTATGTCGATGTGCTTTGTGCAATTTTGTTCATGTTATTTATGTATTTATTTTCTTAGTGCATTGTTCTTGTTGTATGATAGGTAGATCCATTGATCCTTAGTGATTGATGTGTGAATAAATGCTAGATTTTCTCTGATGCTATGTGCTAAATGGTTAGATGTGCTTAAATATTGACTACCACTGTGTTGATCTATAATAAGGGTTTAACTTGCAATGTGAATAAGGGTTAAAGACTAATGAATTTTATTGGCTAAGTACTCTATTAAGTATTGTGATCACAGATTTGTGTCCTAGCTAGGTTTTAGACACATGAGTCCTACAACCCCCCTGCCTCTACCTCAGGTGAGACTTCATCTTCTTTGCAGGTGTTGCTGAAAGGGATGATAGTTAGGTTTTTGTTGGTGCGTTGTTGAAGCCAACAAATATCATTTACACTTAGTGAATTATTCCCTTCACCATTGTTAGTGCTGCAAATTTATTAAGTTTTTATACTCAACATTTACTCTCAGTTACACTTAGAGAATTATTCTCCTCACCACTGTTCAGGCTACGAATTTTTGTTTTTTACACTCATCATTTCTAAGATTACAGTCTTTACACTTAGATTTGTTATGACACTCAGTGTTTCGATTTAACTTCCCTCACCCTTGACATTATTTTTCCCTTACACATATGTGTTTAACCCCCAACGTTATCTTGACACTAAACATTTTCTTCCATAAGAAGTTATAGAACTTTGATTCTTTTTGTTTTTAACTCGAATGTGTATTAATAAAGGGGGTATCATTATCCCTTGCATATCTATGATACACCCTTTTTTATCTATATTACATTGTGTATGTGTATTGGTGATAAGGTTATTATATTTTAGTTTGTATGTTGTCTTGTTGAGTAAGGAGACTGATAGTATGTGGCTCAAATGGACTGTTGTTGAGTGAAGTATTAAACATGTAAGTTTAAGGATATGGTTCCTAAGGTAGTGGTTTATGTTTCCATAATACATTGAATTGTGTGCATGTGTAAGGGTATTAGTCGTCACCCTTGAATACGATGCATATACTGATGAGTAAGATTAACCTAGGAAAATGACATGGTGTTGTAAATAATATTGATCATTAGGTATTATTTATGCATGTTCAATTTATTCCTACGAGAACTCTCATCTCACTAGTGAATCAATCTTTCGATAAAAATTTTAGGTTTCTTGTTCCTCAATCTATCAAAATGACACATGCCCAATAAAAGGGAGTTGAGAAAAGAGATAGGTGAATTACTTAGTAAACCTTTCATAAATGAGATTGATGCATACTAGTGTCCAATAATACCTAACATTGATGCACGTTAGTAGGAGAGGCCATTTCATCATGTCAAATATCCCTTAGAGGTATTTTATGCATCTTAAGATCACCTTTATCACTAGAAGAAATGATTGTTTTTCTTGAGGACAATTTCACCGGATGTGATGTATGTTGGGTTATCAACTAATACTTGCGCCATTAAATTGTTAATGTATACTGGATTAATAACTAGATTACTATTATGCCATTGAATATTGATGATGCTTGATTGACTTAGAATTTGGTTACTATTGTAGCTTAATATTATTGAAGTATGTTTTTTTTAATTAATATTATTCTCTTGTGCCTTGCAAAATGAAATCGATATCTCATGTGTCTTGAATTGTTCGTGTGTAAATGATGGATTAATTGAATATAATGCTTGTGCATAGTTTAATAATGTGAAGTATGACTAGTTGAGGATTCAGACTCCTTGCGCGCATTGAATTATAAATGTAATGTATGATGTTTATATATTGGACTTCACTCGCGAATGGAATTAATTTCTTGAATGATGGTTTTAGATATTAGTCTTCTTGCGCAACATGAAAATTTATTAGGACATATTTTTCATATTTTGTTGGGATTTGCGCCTCCAATATAACTGATAAATGTTATCGTGCCTTGGATTTAATATGGTCTATGAGGTATTATGTGAATGATTACTCGCACGCCATTTTTAAATGTGCTTTAGGATTGACGATATTGATTATCGTTGATGTTGTTAATTTAACATAGTTAGTGTGGACTTGATTGGGTTAAAGGGATGTAGAAACCTCCTCGTTCCTCGAAATAGTTTCCATCCATGAGTCCTTAAATGGTTAAAATCAATTGGAACCTAGGTTTGAGCCTTGCTTATGTGTCCTGGAGGTCCTAACCTTGCAGGGTAGGTTGAGCGGGTAGTCATTTTATTACTCTTTATCTGATTGAATGTTGTTGTAATTTTCTTCAAGTTTTTATGATGTGCTAATATGATATGCATGTTTATGTGACACTAACCTTCATTGACACATTGATTGCATCATTAGTAATTTCCATGATGAGAAATAAGTAATGATTTAATTATAATGTTGTGAAAAGGCGTTGCCAAGATCATGTGTTGATGTTAATTTCTTAGTGCAAACAAAAATCCTAACTTTGTGCTTCAACTTTTCTTAGGCATAAGTGAGGGATGTTACATATGGTATCAGAGTGGGTTCAACCCTACAACTTGGGGTTGTTACGCCTTCCACTGTATAAACTCTTGATTAATAACTTTTCACTAATTAATTTGAATTGTAATCGTGCAAGTAATCATGGTTAGAGGACATTGTGGAGGAAAACGACATGGTGCTAGAATAGGAGGCATGACGCCTCCAGTAGCATTCATGCTAGAGGGGTCTAACCCCCAAGGAGAAGAACATGTCATTGGGGGTTGTGGTTGGGTTGATGAGGCCCTTTCAGAGGATGTCAGAGGCCTTTATTAGTCGTCTGGATAGAGATGAGTTTAGGGCGTCTCTAGCACCTAAGGGTCCACAACATGCCCCAACCGGTACTGGTAGCATTCACTAAGAACCTGAGAAGGTCAATTTTTCCCTAGTTCTTAGGTGCCATGGATAGCATAGACATAGAGGCTTCATTGGAGAACATGGAGATATGCTTCCCACTTCATGAATACACCTTCAACATGAAGGTATGCATGGTCTTTCAGCTGAAGGGGAGTGCACTTTTATGGTGGAAGATGCTCCTACCACAAATGAATATGATCATCGAAGACGTGTCATGGGAATTGTTCAAGGAGTTGTTTCAAGATGTATTTCTTTAAGGAATTCATTGAGCGCCAACTCAATGAGTTCAACGCCTTATGAAAGGGAGGTCGCATGGTGCCTGAGTGTGAGGACCATTTTATGGAGCTTCTTAGGTATGCTCCACATAGGAACATCGAGAATCTTGATATCAACAAGTTTGTGTTCATCCTTAACGTCAACATTCATGTGAAAGTGAGGATCCTAATGCCTTAGAAATTTCACGATGATGTATGGAAGGCCCTCATAACTGAGGTCCATCTCATCAACGGGGGTCAGAGCAGGACTTTTGTGAGATCGAGGGGATATGAGACATCTGGTGTGCAACAACATCAGACACTAGCTAGACATCCATCATGGTATCGAGTCACTCTAAGAGGACCCATGTTCATGACACCACGGCGAATGGTGCCTCAACAGAGAAATCCCTATAGAGGACCACAACACCACCAACAACAACATTTTAGGCTAGTTCAACAAAATAGACTAGGGTTCCAGGATGGTGGGCCATCAAATTCTAATTTGGTGACCAAGAGTAGTGGACCAAAGATCGAATGTTGGACATCTGGATAGCCACATTACCAGTGTGAATGTCTGATTGAGAGGGCCAGAGAAACCAAGTCAGGCACACATAATACAATAGGAGATTTGGGCAAGGCCCACTAGATTCATGAAACTATGAATAACTGCCAGGCCGAGCACCAGTCTACTATGCTCGAGACGTCAGGTACCATTGTTGACCAGACATTTAGTATTCTCATAGATCCAGGTGCTACAAAGATATTTATTTTGGGTGAAATGCTAAAGTGAATTAATGTGAAGGAAGTCAAACAAGACCAGTTTCACTAGGTGGAAATGGCTTCAAGAGCTATGCAAAAGGTTGGAGGAAAGGTTGTAGATTGTAGCCTTAACCTGGGAGATTTTGTTATGAAGTCCAACCTGTACATCATGATCTTAGGATCTTATGACATCATGATTGGTATGGACTTGTTGAAATCACATTATGCGATACTTGATTGTAAGATGAAACAATTGAGTTTGATCAATTATGAGGGACATAGACGAGTGATTGTAGGAAGGAACCAAGAAGTTTCCATAAGGTTCCTCTCTTCCCTACAAATACAGAAGAGCATGTGAAAGGCATGCAAGATATATGAAATCCTTGAGTTGAACGAAAAGGGCCTGGTGGAAGGACTAGAAGACTTTCAGGTAGTACGAGAATTTGCGGACGTATTCCCAAAGGAGTTACTAGGTTTGGCACCTGAGAGAAAATTGCAATTTACCATCGACCTAAAATCTGGAATTGAACCGATAGAAAGAATTCCTTATCATATGTCGACCCCCAAGTAACAGGAGTTGAAAATGAAACTGAAAGAGTTGTTGGAATTAGGACTTATACGTCGAGGTGTGTCACCTTGGTGTGCACCTATTATTTTCATTCATAAGAAGGATGGTTTGAGGAGACTTTGCATTGGCTATTGTCAATTGAACAAGGAAATGATCAAGAACCAATATATGTTTCCAAGAACATATAATTTTTTTTTATGAAATGAAGGGTGCAACAGTGTTTTTGAAGATCGATTTGAGATCAGGATACCACCAGTTACGAATATAGGAGGAAGATATTCCTAAGACTGCATTCAAGATGAGGTTTGGAAATTACAATTTTACCATTTTACCGTTTGGACTGATAAATGCCCCAAGGGTATTCATGAGCTTGATGAATGGGGTGTTCCACGAATACTTGGACAAGTTTGTTCAAGTATTGATTGATGACATTTTGATATATTCTAGAATGATGGAAGAACATGATGAACATTTGCGCTTGGTACTACATTGTTTACGAGAGAACAAATTATATAAGAAACTATCGAAATGCTCTTTTTATCGATCGAGGATTCATTATTTAGGGAATGTTATCTTTGAAGAATGTATCCCAGTGGATCTTGCAAAGGTAGAGGCTATTATCTGAATGGCATGCACCGACAAGCATACCAGAAGTATGTATCTTCATGGTTTATATGAATATTATCGATGGTTCATCGAAGGATAGAAAATATGATCATGGAATTGCTAAAGAAAAACAAGAAGTTTGTATCGATGGAGAAATGCGTGGAAGAATTTCGAAGGCTCAAGGATTTGTTAATAAAAACATTGATACTAAATGTCTGGGACATGGATGAGGAGCTCTTAGTATGCACAGATGCATCCAAGGAAGTCTTAGGCAGAGTCTTGATGCAAGACGCTCTAGTGATCGCTTACATCTCAAGGAAGTTAAGAAAGCATGAGGAGAACTATGCAACACATGATTTGGAGTTATTATCCATTGTGTATTCCCTAAGAGTGTGTAAATACTACCTGATTGGACAAAAATTCGAACTTAAAATAGACCATTGTGGTTTGCAGAACGTTTTTACACAAAGTGACTTGAACGCACGACAAAGGTGTTGGTATGAACTACTTAGCGAGTACAATTTTGATATTAAATACATAAAACAAACAATGAACAGAGTGGAAGATGCGTTGAGTTGGATACCATGCATATTTTCAGTGATACCTCTCTAGACAAATCTTCCTGAAAATATTCTAACGATATAATGCGACGATGACTAGTATAAATAGGTTAAGGAAAGTATCGAAAAATACACCATTTTGGTACCAACATTTGCGGGATTTATTGTGAACAACGATGGGTTAATGAGATATAATAACCAGATTTGAATACTCTGTAACAAGGAGTTGAGAATTTTGATCTTTAACGAAGCTCATAGGGTAGTGTACATGGTTCATCCAGGAGTCACGAAGATGAGGGTAGACCTTAAATCCTTATTCTTATTGAAAGGAATCAAGGAAGAAATATTCACCTACGTGGTGAGATGTATAGAATGTCAATGGGTGAAGGCTGAACATAGACATCTGACATGATTACTACAACCACGCGCTATACTAGAATTGAAATAGCTCATTTTAATGGACTTTATAGTGGGATATCCATTGATGACAAGGAGGCATGACTCAAATTTCGTGGTAGTTGACACTTTGATGAACTCTGTACACTTTATTCTTGTACATACGATATATCAAGAGCGAGGCATAGCTAGATTTTTTATCAGTGAGATTGTGAGATTCCATGGTATGCCTAAGAGGATCATATCCAAGCAAGGATTGATGTTTATAAGACTCTTTTGGACTAGTTTTCAATAGGCCTTGGGAACCCAACTTAACTTTAGTACCGCGTATCACCCAGAGACTGATGGGAAGACAGAAAGAACGAACCAAATCATTGAAGATATGTTGCGTATGTACGTGATGGAAAAACATAAGCGTTGGGAGGAGTTCTTGCCACTATTCAAGTTTTCATACAACAACAACTATCAAAGCACCATTAAGATGGCGCCATTTGAGTTTATTTGTGTGCGACCATGTTAGATTCCTTTGAGCTGGGATCGACTTGGGGATAGGGTATTGGTAGTACCAGAAGCAATCAAAAAAATGGAAGAACAAATAAAAATGACAAGACAAAGGATCAAAGAAGCATAGGAGTAGCAAAAGATTTATGTGGATGCACATCATGTTGATTGTAGTTATGAAGTTGGTGATCGAGCATTCTTGTGGGTGAAACCAAGCAAGACTTTGATCAAGTTTGAAAGGTTTCCAAACTCTCTCCTAGGTTTGTGGGACCTTTCAAAGTTGTAAAAAAGAAAGGGCCCATGGCCTTTCGACTAGCCTTTCCTGATTCTTTAAGGCGTATGCACAATGTTTTTCATGTTTCTGTTTTGAGACATTATGTTAGTGATACTATACATGTGATTGACATGAGTTCCTTGCAGGTGTTAGATGAGGGTGTTCTCATGGTGGAGCCAATATGCATTATGGACCATTACATTCAATAGCTACGACGTCGAACAGTGGGTCAGGTCAAGGTCCGATGGGAAACCTATACACTCAACTACCTAGGAGGACGCATATGATATGCACCAACAATTTCCATTTTTGTTTGATATTTAGATGCTTAGATATTTTCAGATACTTTTTTAGTGCACATATACTGTGAAACTTCGGGACAAAGTTTAAACCAAGGGGGGGTGTATGTAAGATCCTAGTCTTGCGTGCACATGATTGACTTATTCTTTGAGGACACTTGCATGCAAGTGATCCGATTTTGTATATGGTTGTTTGTTTGCTTACGATTTCTGATGATGATTCTTATGTATTATGATGTTATGTTATTTGATATTTATGTATATACATGTGTTATTGACGAGTTTCTCTTGAGTGTGCAGGACACTTGACACATTGAGGATGTCGATGGCATCAATGGACCTCCTTCGACCCCGGATCGAGTGAGGGAGTGGTCTGTATATGGTTTGGATATTTCTATTTATGCATATGTGACATATGACCAGGTATATTATGATGTTGTTATGGATCATTGACAATGTTTCTTTGATGGATGTAGGCTGATGATTTCTTGATAATTAGACTCACATAAGGAGTAAAGGGGCCATGTACAACCACCAAATATTGAGGGAGAGGTGTGGCAATAGCCTTGCCATAGCCTACTAGCACTCTTGTCGTGGCTCTAATTGTAGGTTAATGATTACCTAGTTCGAGAGATCCACGATGTCGTGAAGGAAGACCTAGCCAGTCACTCACAAAGATTCTAAAGGGTGCACAATAAGGTAGGGTCCTTATTCCTTAGAGGCACTTAGTCTCTCACTAGGTCGTCTGATGGAGTATTGACTCCAAGAGTTGGACAACTACCAAAATCAGTCAAAGTCAAGTGGCACCCTTGGAGAATGTAGTGTATATTGAAGGGAACGTCACATAAATAAAACATGAATAAAGACGAGTGGCACCCTTGGAGCATGTAGTGCGTCTTGAAGGGCATGTTACGATTTTAATAAAGGTGAGTCAATGAACCTAGGTGCCTAGAAAACAATAATTGTTTTGACATGGTTGACCTTAAAATAAAAATTAAATGAGTTAATTTTATTAATTATAAAATACCCTTAAACATTCTAATCCTAGTTAAAAATTAAGCTTAGATCTAAATAGGGTAAGAAGACTAAAAACTAAATAAAAAAATTAATGAAAGGGGGATGAAGAAAAATCAAGTTAATAATTAAAAGAGAAATATTTTATCTAAAGATTTAATTACTGATTATGTGTTAGACATGCTAAATTGGAACTAAGACAAGAATGGAAATAAATGCAAAAAGGAATGGGGAAACGTAGAAAGGAATCTAGTCTATTCTAACTAAAGAACTTTCCTAAATAAAAGACAACTTTCCTAAATTGACATTTAATTGAATTAAATAAGTGAATTTCTGGTGAAACTAAGGGATCGGGTGAGAAGTGTACGGGGAAGAGTATTCCTAATTATTTTTTAACAAAACGAATTAAACTTGCAAACGACAAGTGGTCACTAAGAAAAACTCTATAAAAGTAATGGTTGAGAAGAGGAATGGACCAGAACTGGTATGGTAAAGTTGTACTGCCAAAATTTTTTTAACTGTTTTTTCTTGTGAGAGTTGGGATACCCAGCTCGAAAAAGAGAGTGGTAGCTCGACCTAGCGAGGCGAGTTGGGAGCTAGAGTTTCTGATTGTTTTTTGCGTGCCCCCTTGCAACTCAGTGGGCTAAGGGGGAAGAGGAGTATCCCTAGCATTTGCTGGAAGGTACTCGTGAGGTCTCGATGATTAACAAGTCGAAAAAAGGAGCAACACCAATTGTCGAAGAACATAAACCAACATTTTCACCAGTTATGGTACTCACGTTTAATATTGTAATTGTATTGAGTTAAAATTGTGTAATAGATTTATGAAATTAGTTGGATAAGTTTCCTTGATGTTTTCAAGTTTGGAATAAATTTACATGTACTTCCATTCTTTGATTATTAGAATTTTCAATAGTTGTCTTCCTTCCACAACCCTTGCTCTTAGAGTAAAGAAGAACGTAATCGTTGATCTAACTCTTTTTCTTCCTCCATGGCGAAACCCAAACCCTAAATTTTTAAATTCTTGGGTCTGCGTTGTTCTTTAAATTTGTGCAAGTAAGTGAATTCCTTTTTTTTTTTTTTTCTCTCTCTAAAAACCCTCGCGCTGAATTTTTAATGGGTTGTTCATTGCTAGTATAATTCATTTCCTCTCTTGTAAAGTGCAAGCTCCGAAACATTGGTTACATATTCGTTTTTATGGCACCTTCATACATGAATTTTTGCTTCTGCACTTTTATCGCACCTTTACCCAGAAAATCTGTCTCTTCTCCCAAAACGATTTCTCGCAACATTCTATTTTATTTTTACTCGGAATTCTTCACTCCAAACTATAAAATTGTAGGCTCAGTTCATTGTTTTATCCCATGTGGTTAACTCGCCCAATGATATGACTTCTACCCTCAATTTTAACCTCTGCGAATATCATTTTCCCTCTGCGTTTTGGTCAAGCTTACCCCCACCTGCGATTGGTTTAAATTATGGGAATCTGGACTGCCTTGTCTCTAAGTTTTCGGACAGAACCCTTGTCTGTGTTGGAGGTAACCACTTCTGGGTTGTCCCAGATGCCTTAATGCCTTCTTCCAATGGTGATTGACTCATAATTTCTCCCAACTTGTTATCCAAACGTATCTCTAAAGATTAGCCCGAAATTGTGTGTTTCATCTTGTTGTATGTTTGTATATTTTAGTTTGTATGTTGTCCAAACGTATATTTTAGTTTGTATGTTGTCTCGTTGAGTAAGGAGATTGATAGTATGTGGTTCGAATGGACTATTGTTGAGTGAAGTATTAAACATGTAAATTTAAGGATGTGGTTCCTAATGTAGTTGTTGATGTTTCCATAATACATTGAATTTTGTGCATGCGTAAGGGTATTAGTCATCACCCTTGAATAAGATGCCTATACCAATGAGTAAGATTAACCTAGGAAAATGATATGATGTTGTGACGATTCTTGATCATCGGGTATTAGTTATGCATGTTCAATTTATTCCTACGAGAACGCTCAACTCACGAGTGAAACAATCTTTTGAGAATTGTTTTAAACTTCTTGTTCCTCACTCTATCAAAATGACACATGCCCAATAAAAGGGAATTGAGAAAAGAGATAGGTGAATTACTTAGTAAACCTTTCATAAATGAGATTGATGCATACTAGTGTCCAATAATACCTAACATTGATGGAAGTTACTGGGAGAGGCCATTCCATCATGTCAAATATCCCTTAGAGGTGTTTTATGCATCCTAGGATCACCTTTATCACTAGAAGAAATGATTGTTTTTCTTAAGGATATTTTCACCGAATGTGATGTATGTGGGATTAACAACTAATAATTGCACCATTAAATTATTAATGTATGATGTATTAATAACTATATTACTATTGCACAATTATGTATTAATATCAATAATGTATAATGAATTAATAACTAGATTACTATTTCTTTGTTGAATATTGATGATGCTTGATTGAATTAGAATTTGGTTACTATCGTGCTTTAATATTATTGAAGTATGCTTGTTTGATTTCTAAATGATGGATTATTTGAATATAATGCTCGCACACAGTTCAATAATGTGATGTATGACTAGTTGAGGATTTAGACTCCTTGTGTGCACTGAATTATAAATTTAATGTATGATGTTTAGATATCGGACTTCGCTCACTAATGTAATTAATGTCTTGAATGATGGCTTTAGATATTAGTCTTCTTGCATGACATGGAAATTTATTATCAAAGATGTTTTTGTATTGTGTTGGGATTTGTGCCTCGAATATTGATAAATGATTTTGCGCCTTGGATTTAATATGGTCTATGAGGTGTTATGTGAATGATTACACATGCACATTGTTTAAATGTGGCTTAGGATTGATGAAATTGACTATTGTTGATGTTGTTGATTTAGCATAGTTAGTGCGGACTTGATTAAGTTAGTGGGATGTAGACACCTCCTTGTTCCTTAGAACAGTTGCCAACCCTGAGACCTTAAATGGTTAAAATCAATTGGAACCTGGGCTTGAGAATTTCTTATGTGTCCTAGAGGTCCTAACCTTGCAGGGTAGGTTGGGCGAGTAGTCATTTTATTACTCTTTATTTGATTGAATGTTGTTGTAATCTGCTTGAAGATTTTATGATGTGCTAATATGCTATGCATGTTAATGTGATGCTAACCTTCATAGACATGTTGATTTCATCGTTAATGATTTCCATGATGAGTAATGGGTAATTCTTTAATTATAATGTTGTGAATAGGCGCTTCCAAGATCATATGTTGATGTTAATTTCTTAATGCAAAAAATTACCATTGTGCTTCAACTTTTCTTAGGCGTAAGTGAGGGATATTACATATGGTATCAGAGCGGGTTCAACCCTACAACCTAGGATCATTACACCTTCCACTATATAAACACTTGATTAATAATTTTTCACTAATTAATTTGAATTGTATTTGTGCAGGTAGTCATGGTTAGAGGACATCATAGAGGTAGACGACGTGTTGCTAGAGGAGGAGGCATTACACCTCCATTAGCATCCATGCTAGAGGATTATAACCCCCAGGGAGAAGAACAAGTCATTGGACAGGGGCATATAGCTGTGGGGGAGGTGGTTTGGTTGATGAGGTTCTTTCAAAGGATGTCAATGGCCTTGATTAGCCGTATGGATAGATATGAGTCCAGGGTGCCTGTACCCCCTGAGGGTCCACAACGTGCCCTAGTCTGTACTGGTACCATTCACTGAGAACTCAAGAAGGTCAAGTTTCTACAGTTCTTGGGTGCCACAGATGGGGCAACTGCTGAGGCTTGGTTGGAGAACATGGTGATTTGTTTTCGACTTCATGACTACACCTCCAACATGAAGTTTTACATTGTGGTCTTTTAACTAAAGGGGAGTGCTCTTCTATAGTGGAAGACACTCCTAGAACAACTGAATATGGTTGTCGAAGATGTGTAATGGGAACTTTTCAAGGCATGGTTCCGAGAGAGGTATTTGAATGAGGAATTCATTGAGCACCAACACAATGAGTTCAATACCTTATGACAGGGAGGTCGCACGATGCCTGAGTATGAGGCATGTTTCATGGAGCTACTTAAGTATGCTCCACATCTCAACACCGAGAAGCTTAATCTCGACAATTTTGTGTTCGGCCTTAACATCAACATTCATGTGAAAGTGAGAATCCTAATGCCTCAGACATTGCACGATGATGTATAGAAGGCACTCATAACTGAGGGCCAACTCATCAGTGAGGGTCAGAGAAGGACTCTTGTGAGACCGACGGGTAGGCAATATCTGATGCACAACAACATCATATACCAGCTAGACATCCATTAGGGTATCAAGGCACTCTGATAAGATCCACATTCATGACACCATGGTGGCCAGTGCCTCAGCAGAGGACCACAACACCAACAACAACGTCATCTGCAGTAACAATAATTGAGGTCGGTTGAGCATAACAAACTAGGGTTCTAGGATGGTGGGCCATCATCTTCTAATTTGGGGAGCAGGGTCACTCGACCGAAGATGAGATGTTGGACATGCAGAGAGCCACATTACCAATGTGACTATCCAGTTGAGAGGGTGAGAGTAGTCGAGTCAGCTGGACACACTACAATAGGAGATTTAGGTAAGGACCACCAGATTCATGCAGTGGTGAATAACCGCCAAGTCGAGCACTAGTCTACTATTCTCGAGACATCAGGTACCATCAATGACAAGAACTTTAGTGTTTTGGTAGATCCAAGTTCTACAGAGAGATTTATTTTGGGTGGAGTGATAAAGAGAATTAAGGTAAAGGAAGTCAAACCGAACAAGTTTAGATATGTGGAAATGGATTCGGGAGTCAAGAAGAAGGTTGGAGGGAAGGTTACATATTTTAGCCTTAACCTAGGATATTTTTTCATGAATGCCAACCTGTACATCACGATATTAGGATCTTATGATGTCGTTATTGGTATAAACTGGTTGGAATCACATGATGCGATAATCATTTGTAAGACGAAACATTTGAGCTTGATCGATTATGAGGGACATAGATGAGTGATTGTAGGAAGGAACTAGGGAGTTTCCCTAAGATTCCTCTCTTCCATACATCTATGGAAGAACATGCGCAAGGGATGCAAGCTCATCCTTGCATTAAACGAAAAGGACATGGTGGAAGGACTAGAATAACTTTTGGTAGTACGAGAATTTGAAGACGTATTCTCAAAGGAGTTACCATGTTTTTCTCCTGAGAGTGAATTGGAATTTACCATCGACCTAAAACCTGGAACTGAACCGATAGCAAGAGTGCCTTATCGGATGTTGAACCCTGAGTTATATGAGTTGAAAATGAAACTAAAAGAGTTGATGGACCTAGGAATTATATGTCTAAGTCTGTCACCTTGGGGTGTGCCTGTTATTTTTATTTGGAAGAAGGATGGTTCATGGAGAATTTGCATTGAGTATCGCCAATTGAACAAGGCAATGATCAAGAACCAGTATCCTTTGCCAAGAATAAACGATTTTTTTGATTAAATGAAGGGAGCGAAACTATTCTCAAATATCAACTTGAGATCAAGATACCACCAGTTATGGATTGAGGAGGAAGACATTCCTAAGATTTCATTCAAGACGAGGTTTGGAAATTACGAGTTTACTGTTTTACCATTTGGACTGTCAAATGCCCTAGGGGTATTCACGATCTTGATGAATTGGGTGTTCAACGAATACTTGGACAAGTTTGTTCAAGTATTCATTGACGAAATTTTGATATATTATTGAACGATGGAAGAGCATAAAGAAACTTTGTGCTTGGTACTACAGTGTTTACAAGTGAACAAATTATACGGGAAACTTTTGAAATGTTCTTTTTATCAATCGAGGATTCATTATTTAGGGCATGTTATATCCGACAAAGGTATCATTGTGGATATAGCGAAGGTAGAGGATATTATGCAATGCCCTGCACCGATGAAAGTACCATAAGTACGTAGCTTCATGGGTTTAGCTGGATATTATTGATGGTTCATCGAATGTTTTTCGAAGATAGAAAATCCAATCATGGAATTGTAGAAGAAAAACAACAAGTTTGTATGGACGGTGAAATGTGCATAAGCATTTCGAAGGCTCAAGGATTTTTTGATGACAACGTCGATACTAAAAGTCTCAGACATGGACAAGGACTTATTGCTATGCACAGATGCATCCAAGGAAGTCTTAAGCAGAGTCTTGATGCAAGACGGTGGCATGATCGCTTACATCTCAAGAAAGTTAAGAAAGCATGAGGATAACTATGCGACACACAATTTGGAGTTATTGGCCATTGTGTATGCCCCGACAGTGTGGAGACACTACCTGATTGGAAAAAAAATTGAACTGAAAACAGACCATTGTGGTTTGCATGACATTTTTATGCAAAGTGACTTGAACGTGCGACAAAGGCATTGGTCGGAACTGCTTAGTGAGTACAATTTTGAGATTAACTACATAAAAGGAAAAATGAATAGAGTGACAGATGCATTGATTTGGAGACCATGCATATTCTCGATAATACCTCTCCGTACGAATATTCGTGAAAATATTCTAACTATACATTGTGACGATGACTAGTATAAAGAGGTTAAGAAAAGTATTGAAAAAGACACCATTTTGGCTCCAAAATTTGTGAGATTTACTGTGGAAAACAACAAATTAATGAGATATAATAACCGGATTTATGTACCACCTAACGACAAGTTAAGAATTTTGATCTTAAATGAAGCTCATAGGGAAGTGTACATGGCTCATCCAATAGTCACGAAGATGAACGTAGACCTTAAATCCTTATTCTTCTAGAAGGGAATGAAGGCAGACATAGTCAACTATGTGGCAAGATATCTATAATGTTAGCAGGTGAAGCATGAACATTGACATCCGACAGGATTACTACAAGAACATGCTATTCTAGAATCAAAATGGGAGGTCATTTCAATGAAATTGTTAGTGAGATTTCCACTGATGACAAGGAGGCATGACTCGATTTTCGTGGTAGTTGACACTCTAACAAATACTACACACTTTATTCCTATACGTATGACATATCAAGCGCTAGACATAGCTAGAGTTTTTATTAGTGATATTGTGAGATTACATGTCATGCATAAGAGGATGATATTTGATCAAGGATCAGTGTTTACAAGACAATTTTGGACTAATTTCCAATAGGCCTTGGGAACCCAAGTTAACTTTAGTACCACGTATCACCCGAAGACTGGATGGAAGTCAAAAAAAATGAACCAAATATTTGAAGATATGTTGCATATGTACATGATGGACCAACAAAAGCATTGGGAGGAGTTCTTTCCAGTAGTTGAGTTTGCATACAACAATAGCTATCAAATCACCATTAAGATAGTGCCATTTGGGTTTCTTTACGGGAAACCATGTTAGATGCCTTTGAGTTGGATTGCCTTGAGGATATGGTCTTGGTAGGACTAGAAGTGATCCAATAAATTGAAGAAAAAATGGAAATGATAAGACAAATAATAAAAGTAGCACAATATCGGTAGAATATTTATGTTGATGCCAATCACATTGATGGTAGTTATGAATTTGGTGATCGAGTCTTCTTGCGGGTGAAACTGCACAAGAGTTCGATTAAGTTTGGAAAGTGTTTCAAACTCTCTCCTAGGTTTGTGGGACCTTTCGAAGTTGTGAAAAATAAAGGGCTCATGGCCTATAGACTAGCCTTGCACAATTCTTTGAGGCATATGTAGGATGTTTTTCATGTTTTTTTTTGAGACATTATGTTAATGATCCTACACATGTGATTGGCTTGAGTTCCTTGCAGGTGTCAAATGAGGGTGCGCTTATAGAAAAGACAATCCACATTCTATACCATCACATTTGACATGTACGACATCTAACATTTGATCACGTCAAGGTCCAGTGAGAAAACTATAGTCCACACTCGGCTACCTAGGAGGATGCATATGATATGCACCATAATTTTCCATTTTCTTTTGATATTTAGACATTTAGATCTTGTCATATACTTTATGTAGTGCACATATACTGTGAAAATTAGGGACAAAGTTTAAACCAAGGGGGGGAGTATGTAACATCCTACTCTTGCGCGCACATGATTGACTTATTCTTTGAGGACACTTGTGTGCAAGTGATCATGTTTTGTATTTGGTTGTCTGTTCGCTTATGGATTCTGATGATGATGCTTATGGATTATGATGTTATGTTATTTGATATCTATTTATAGACAGGTGCTATTGATGATTTTTTCTTGAGTGTTTAGGACACTTGACAGAGTGAGGATGTTGATGGCATCAATGGACCTCCTTTGACTCCAGATCGAGTCAGGGAGTGGATTGTATATAGTTTGGGTATTTCTATTTATGCATATGTGACATATGACCGAGTATATCATGATGTTGTTATGGACCATTGACAATATTTCTTTGATGGATGTAGGATGATGATTGCTTGCTAATAAGACTCACATAAGGAGTAAAGGGGCCATGCACAATAACCAGATATTGAGGGAGAGGTGTGGCAATATCCCTTCCACAACCTGTAATAACTCTCATCATGGCTTGAATTGTAGGTTAATGATTACCTAGTTCATGATATCCACAATTCCATGAGGGAATACTGAGCCAGTCTCTCACAAATATTCTAAGGGGAGTGCAATAAGGTAGGGTCCTTATTCCTTAGAAGCCCTTAGTCTCTCATTAGGTCGTCTGATGGAGTATTGAATCCAAGGGTTGAAAAACTACCAAAATCAGTCAAAGGCAAGTGGCACCCTTGGAGCATGTAGTGCATCCTGAAAGGCACGTCGCATAAATAAAACATGAATAAAGGCGAGTGGCACTCTTGGAGAACATAGTGCAACTTGAAGGGCATGTCCCGATTTTAATAAAGGTGATTCAATGAACCCAGGTGCCTAGAAAACCATAATTGTTTTGATATGGTTGGCCTTAAAATAAATATTAAATGAGTAAATTTTATTAATTATAAAATCCCCTTAAAAATTCAAATCCTAGTTAAAAATTAAGTGTAGGTCTAAATAGGGTAAGAAGACTAAAAACTAAACAAAAACATTAATAAAAGTGGGATGAAGAAAGATAAAGTTAAGAATTAAAAGAGAAATATTTTATCTAAATATTTAATTACTAATTATGTCCAACACATGCTAAATTGGAACTAAGACAAGAAAGGAAATGAATGTAAAAAGGAATGGGGAAACATAGAAAGACATCTAGTCTAGTATAACTAAAGAACTTTCCTAAATGAAATACAACTATGTTTTAGAAAGGCGCTAGTCATTAAAAAGGAAATAGAGGGGATACATGGATAGCAAGGAGTGTTTTTAGGAGAGATTTTAGGATGGGTGTGGTAAATTGACATTTAGTTAAATTAAATGAGTGAATTTTTGGCGCAAATAAGGGATCAGGTGACAAGTGTACGTGGGAGAATATTCCTAATTATTTTTTAATAAATGAATTAAACGTGCAAATGACAAGTGGTCACTAAGAAAAAATATATAAAAGTAATGGTTGAGAAGAGGTATGGACCAAGACTAGTATGGTAATGTAATGTTGTCAGAATTTATTTCACTGTTTTTTCGTGTGAGAGTTCGGATACCCAGCTTGAAAAAGAGGGTGGTAGCTCAACCTTACAAGGTGAGCTGGGAGCTAGAGTTTTTGGTTGTGTTGTGTGTGTCTCCTTGCAGCTCGAGGGGCTAAGGGGGGAGAAGAGTACCCATAGTGCTGGCCAGGAGGTGTAACTAAGGTCTCAGTGATTAGCAAGTGGGATAAAGGAGTAACACCAACTGTCAAAGAACATCAACCGACCTTTTTTCGAGTTACGATACTCACGTTTAATATTGTAATTGTATTGAGTTAAAAATTGTATAATGGATTTATGAAATTAGTTGGGAAAGCTTTCTCTATGTTATGTAGTTTGGAATAAATTTAGATGTGTTTCCATTCTTTGATTATTATAATTTTCAATCATTTTCTTCCTTCCACAACCCTTGCTCTAAGAGTAAAGAATGTAATGATTGATTTAAATCTTTCATTTCCTCCATGACAAAACCCAAACCCTGAATTTTTGAATGCTTGGGTATGCATTGTTCCTTCAATTTGTGCAAGTAAGTTAATCCTTTTTCTGTGTTATTTTTCTCCTTGGTAAGACTCTCACACTCAATTTTTAATGGGTTTTTCATTGATAGTGTAATTCATTTTCTCCCCAGCAAAGACCAAGCTCTGAAACATGGGTTACATCTACATTTTTATGGCACCGTCACCCAATAAATTTGTCTCTTCTCCCAAAATTATTTCCCCCAGCATTCTATTTTCTTTTTACTCAGCATTATACACTCCAAACTGTAAAATAGTAGGCTTAGTTCATTGTTTTATCCCCTTTGGTTAATTCCCCCAATGATATCACTTCTAACCTCAAATTTAACATCTGTGAATCTTCTTTTCAATTTCCGTTTTGTTCAAGATTACCCCCACCTACAATTGGTTTGAATATTGGGAATCAAGACTTCCTTGTCTCTATGTTTTTTATTCAAACCCATGTCTGCATTGGAGGTAACCGCTTCAGATTTCTCCCAGCTTCCTTAACGCCTTCTTCTAGTGGCGATTTCTTAAGAAGTTTTCCCATCCTTTTAGACAAACATATCTCTAAATCTTATCTTGAAATTGCGTGTTTCTCTGCATTTTTCACTTTGGATAGACATGCCCAGTGCTCTTGCTTTTGACTTAGGCATTTGGAAGAGTCCAAATGCTCCGAGATTTTTGTTAAATTATGATATTGATTTCTTATGCAGATTCATTGTTTTATTTTCTTCAACACTTTGATTCCATCTTAATACACTTCAACATCACCAAATCATAAATGAATAGTAATAACTATGTAGATAAGTAAGCATGCACATCAACAACATATATACCCTGGGAAAACCCTGTATATGGAGAAAAACCCCAACACACGATATTCCTTTATTGCATTAGTAATGTAATATCACTTACAAATATCGACCGTGAGTGTTCTTCTCTTAAAGAGCTTGCCAAGATGACTCTGACCTAACAAAGACCTAAAATAACTTACTAAAATACAGCTCTGATATGGTGCCTCTAATGTTGATATACAATATTGATATGCTTCTTTGGTATGCTTCCTCTTTATCACTGATATGTCTACCTCTATTGCTTCACCCTTAACCTACATATCAAAACTATGTTGAAGAGAGGGGTCGAGCTCAACTTATATAGGCTGAAGAGGAGAAGAGGAGAGACTCGAAATAGTAACTTGTTTGCATGCTTTAATCATAATTGAGCTTCATACTTTAGTTCAAACTTATAAGTAGACTTGAGATTGGTATACTTTAGTTCGAAAATAGAACTAGAATTGAGACTTGAGTTACAACTCAACATTACACTTTAGTTTGAAAATAGAACTAGACCTAAGACTGGTATGGTTTAGTTCGAAAATAGAATTAGACTTGAGACTTTAGTTACAACTCAACATTACACTTTAGTTTGAAAATATAACTAGACTTGAGATTTCAGTTACAACTCAACATTACACTTTAGTTCGAAAATAGAACTAGACTTAAAGACTTCAGTTACAAGTCAACTCTTTACAAGGAAATTCAAAATTCGCTTCATGGTGGATAATGTTACACTTGCCAATGCACTAGATCAATACATTTATATCATTTCCAATATTAGGAATATCGTTTGTTTCTAGCTCATAGGAATTTTATATTCAACTTAACATTTTCTAGATGCCTTAACTTTTTCTCATGGCTTACAAGGTTCGACTAGGCTCACAGAGGTTGTACGTTCCCCATAACTTATTCATTAGCCTCACATAGCATCTCGTTCGTCCTAAATTTTGATTTGACTCATAGAGGTTGTACATTCCCCATGGCTTTTTTCAATACCTCACAAGACTTGTTGATTCTCCAATTCTCCCTAGCTAGCCTCATGGTGGCCCATATGGCCTCTCATTGGAGAAGGAATGTGGATGCTTCCAAATTTAACAGTCCCTCTCAGCGAGGGAGTCATTCTCAGCCACACCAAGCTTGACTCTCAACTGCACAAACTGTCTCTAGGTCAGTGGATTGGTTAGGATATCAGCTACCTGCTCCCTTGTGGCTATGTATTGTAACTTTATAGTTTTTCTCTGGACCAAGTCTCGTATATAGTGGTACCTCATGTCAATATTTTTTTATCTGTCATGAAATACCAGGTTCTCTATCAATTTTATGCAACTTTGATTATCACAGTGAACCACCGTCATCTTAATCTTGTCTCCAAACAACCCAAAAACCATTTTTATTCCATACTGCTTTCTTGCTAGAATCACTTGTTGCAATGTAGTCAACCTCTGTTGTACTTTGTGAAATGGATCCCTGCTTCTGGCTTGACCAAGAGATCATAGCAGATCCTAAACTAAAGCAGTATCCAGAAGTACTCTTCCGATCCACTAGTCTTCCTTCCAAGTCAGCATCTGCATACCCATGCAAAAATAAACCACCACTAAAAGTATATCTCAGACCATAAGTAACGGTCCCTCTGAGATATCTCAAGATGTGTTTTTTTTCCACCCAATGTATATATCTCGGTTCAATCATGAACTGAATCATTACAATCACTGCATAGCATATATCTGGCCTAGTGTGGATCATGTACATCAATGATCCAATCAGCTGCCTATACATGGTGGGATCCACCAAATCTGAATCTATATCAGAATCATGCATTTTCCTCAGGTTAGTAATCATTGGAGTACACATAGATTTGCAATCTGTCATACCAAACATCTTTAATAGATCCATTGTGTATGTTCCTTGTGCCAGAAATATCATGCCCTGTATTGGCCATACTTTCAATCCTAGGAAGTAATGCATCGAACCTAAGTTCTTCATCTCGAATTATGAGGTTTACTCCCTCTTACACCAGGATATTATCCCTTCATCTCCTATTAGAAAGACATCATCAAGATACAAGATTAGTATAATAGGTTGTTTACCTCTTACCTTGAAGTACATATTTGCATCAACATCACTTTTCTTAAATCCCAGGCTTTTAAGAAAGCCATCAATCTTGTTATACCAAACTCTGGGATCCTTCTTAAGACCATATGAGGCCTTCCTTAGCTTGCATACATGAGTGAATTTTTTATGCACTATAAAACCATCTGGTTTTTCCACAAAGACCTCATGTTCAATCTTTCCATTCAAGAATGTTTTTTTACATCCATTTTATGTAGCTTCCAACCAAGAATGGGAGCTAAAGAAATAAAAGTTTGAATGGAGGTATACCTGGCTAGAGGAGAAAAAGACTCTTTGTAGTCGATTCATTCTTTCTGAGTGAAGCCTATGGATAAAAATATTTCTTTGAACTTTTCCACACTTCCATCAACTAGATGTTTGATCTTATAGATTCATTTGGAAGAAACGATTGATTTATCTTTTGGCCTTAGCACAATGACCCAAACATTTTTATTTATAATAGACATGTATCCCTCAAGCATGGCATCGTTCCATACTTGTAATTTATCTTCTTCTTCAAATGAAGAAGGTTTGTCATCACTAATTCTTCTCATCAGTGCAACATAGCCTCCAAACCTATGAGGCCTCTTCCTTTCCCTAAATGTTCCTTTGGGAAAAGTTATCCTTTCTGCTTCCTGCACTATTTCTTTAAGAAAAAATGGATTCCTTTTGGTTGGAGGTTCTTCAAGATTTATTTATAACACTTCAACAAGTTCTAGGGGCTCATTACTTGGCCCTTCATGAGGTTCCTTCCTCTGATCATCTCACTCTTCATTTTCAAAAGAGGGTGAAGCTGGCTGAACTGCTTCTGATTCCTACTGAAGCTCTTTGGATTTCTTAAATGCATCTTCCTCATCGAAAGTCACATCTCTTCTTACCTCTATTTTTCTCTAACCTGGTACATAAACCCTATAAGCCTTGAAGTTATCATTGTACCCCCAAAAAAACCCTTTGTTGCTTGAGGGTTCCATCTTTTTCCTCTTTTCCTTAGGGACATGAATATACACAAGACACCCAAATATCCTTAGATGCCCTACTTCAGGTTTGATCCATGAGAATACATCTTCAAGAGTCTTGTCCTCCAAGATATCATGTGGACATCTGTTCTGAATATACATGACAATGGAGGTATCTTCTACCCATAAATAATCTGACAGATCTGGGTCAAACATCATTTGTTTCCCTGCCTCACAAATTTTCATATTTCTCCTCTGAACAACTCCATTTTTCTGAGGGTTATATGACATGGTTAACTGTCTCTTGATTCCTGCTGACTTGCAGAAATCCTGAAACTGAAGAGGTTCAAACTCTCCTCCATTGTCTTTTCTAAGTATTTTGATGTGTTTCCCTGCCTTCTTTTCAATAAGGGATTTATACTCTTTGAATTCATCAAATATGACAATTTTAGCTTTAAGAAAATATATCCAACATTTTCTTGAGTAATGATCAATAAAAATGACATAATACAAAAAACCACTGAGTGAGGGAGATGACATGGGACCACATACATCAGAATGAACTAGATCTAAGATGTCTTGAGCTCTGTTGTCACTACTAGGAAATGATTTCTTTATATTTTTACCTAGCATGCATCCCTTACAAATTTCATTTTTACTAGGAGAAATAGAGGGCATGCCACATACCATATTTTGTAAATATGGAAGAGATTTTTAATGAATATGTCGAAGTCTTTTGTGCCACAACTCATTGGATCTAGTCACATCATGAGCCAATGCCTGAACTAACTGTCTTGACACGAACTACAATCCTCCACTGTGAGCTCCAATGGGTTTTGTTGTACTCAAGTGGCTACCTATATCCCATAGTAGTTCCTTCTTGTCCTTGAAGATCACCCAATATCCCTTGTCCTCAAGTGTTACAACTGATAGTAGATTCTTCTTGAGCCCTGGAACATATAATACTTCATCAAACATCAAGTCTAGCCCCATATTCCAATCTAAAGGAGATAGAGCCTACTCCCTCTATCTTGTAACATTTTGCATCCCCAAGCTCAACTTTCTCTACAAATGATTTTGTCTCAAAATCTAAGAGGATCTCCTTGTACCCTATCATGTGATTTGATGGACCATTGTGTACTAACCAAGTTTTTGACCCCGTGAAAATTGAACTGGATACAAAATAAACCATGTAATATTTGTTTCTATTTTCTTTCTCATTAGAAGGAATTTTGTGATTTCTTTTGGATTCATCATCCTCAACAGTTGAGGCATGATGTTTCCCTTTCCTTGGATATTTATTTCTAAACCAAAAATATTTAGCAAAATTACCCAACTTATTAAAACTAAAGAATTTAATATTAGATGTATCAATATTCTTTCCTTTTAATGTACCTTTGGTGTTTGGATTTCTCTGAGAGCCTTTCTAGAAAGTGCCTTTCTTCTTTCCCTTGAATCTTGATGCTAAAGCTGAGTGCTCTTCTTTTGTTGGCTTTCTCCTAGTAGCTGTGAAACTCTCCTCCTAGAGGTAATCACTCCATAACCTCTCAAACAATGGATGAATATCTCTCCCACTTACACTAGATAAGAAGGTATCCCTTGAAGAAGGAAGACCGTAAAAATTGGCCTTCACTAAATCATCATCGTCCATTGTCACCCCTATGACCAAAAGCTGATCTCTGATTTGGGCTATCCTGGAACAAAAGGATGACATTGATTCACCTTTCTCCATAGTCAAATACTTAAGCTTGTGCTTAAGTGTCTTCTTCTGACTTGGAGCATGTTTCTCATACAAATTCACCAAGGTATGCATACAGTCCTTGGCAGTCATCAACAAAGTCATTGCAGTCATTATTCTATCTTTGATTGAGTCAAAGATGATTCACTTGGCCTTTTATTGAATCTTCCTGAAGGTATATATTCCTACATTATTCGTGGGTTCCTCCATCATTGTGGTCACATACTGCTCAAGATCATGCTCCTGCAAAATATTTGTTATCCAGAGCTTCCACACATTGAAGTTAACAGCTCCTTCGAGCCTATCCTCAGCCCTAACTGAAATGGATGATGCCATGGACCTCATACTGGAAAGTTAATCAATATAGATTGGATCTATGTGTACCTTTTGCTGCACTTCAACATGTTTAACACACTCTAAGCTCTGATACCATGTTAAATTATGAGCTTGATTTCTTATGCGGATTAATTCTTTTATTTTCTTCAACACTTTGATTCCATCTTAATACACTTCAAAAATACCAAATCATAACCAAATAGAAATAACTATGTAGATAAGTAAGCATGCACATCAACAACACATATACCCTAGGGAAACCTAGTACAGGGAGAAAACCCCAACAAACGATATTCCTTTATTGCACTAATAATGTAATATCACTTACAAATATCGACCATGGATATTCTTCTCTTAAAGAGCTTGTCAAGATGAATCTGTCCTGAGAAAGACCTAAAAGATCTTGCTGAAATACACCTCTGATATGCTGCCTCAACTGTTGATATACAACATTGATATGTTTCTTTGGTATGCTTCCTCTTTATCATTGATATGCCTGCCTCTATTGCTTCCCCCTTAACCTGCATATCGAAATTGTGTTGAAGAGAGGGGTCGACCTATGCTTATATAGGATGAAGAGTAGAAGAGGAGAGACTCGAAATAGTAACCTCTTTGCATGCTTTAATCATAACTCAGATTCATACTTTAGTTCGAACTTAGAACTAAACTTGAGATTGGTATAGTTTAGTTCGAAAATAGAACTAGACTTGAGACATCTGTTACAACTCAACATTACACTTTAGTTCAAAAATAGAACTAGAATTGAGACCGGTATGATTTAGTTCGAAAATAGAACTAGACTTGAGACTTCAGTTACAACTCAACATTACACTTTAGTTTGAAAATAGAACTAGACTTAATGACTTCAGTTACAACTTGACTCTTTACAATGGAATTCGAAATTCTCTTCATGGTGGATAATTTTACATGTGTGAATGCACTCGATCAATACATTTATATCATTTGCAATATTAGGAATATTGTTTGTTTCTAGCACATAGGATTTTTATATTCAACCTATTTTTTGCTAGATTCCTTGACTTTTTCTCATGGCTCACAAGGTTTGACTAGGCTCACAGAGGTTGTACGTTCTCCCTGACTTTTGCGCTAGTTTGTCTATTCTCACAGAGGTTGTACGTTCCCCCTGACTTTTTCACTAGACTATCTATGCTCACAAAGGATGTACGTTCCCCCTGAATTTTGCAATAGACTCACATAACATCTCGTTTGTCTTGACTTTTGGTTTGACTCATAGAGTTTGTACGCTCCCCCCTGGATTTTTTCAATACCTCACAAGACTGGTTGATTCTCCAAATCTCCCTAGCTAGCCTCAGGGTGGCCCATATGGCCTCTCATTGGAGAATGATTGTTGATGCTCCCAAATTTTACAATTTTCCCTTACTCAGTCAATTTTTGATCATTCCCAACTATTTTCGTGACCCTTTCCCAGTGAAAATTTGACATCCATTCCAGGCGAAACTTTGTGATATGGCTCCTTGTTTGTCAGGCTCTTCCTCAGCGAATTGTTTGAATCAATGAGGTCAGTGGGAATGGGTTGGGATTCTCTTTCTTTTCCCCCTCAACACTCAAATTTTATTTCAATTACAATTAGTTATTTTCTCTCTTCACCACTACTCATGCTGCAAATTTTAAAAAGTTTTTATACTCAACATTTACTCTCATTTACACTAAGCGAATTATTCTTTTCACCAGTGTTTGTGATGTAAATTTATTAATTTTTTATAATCAACATTTACTCTCATTTTCACTCAGTGAATTATTGTCCTCACCATTGTTCAAGCTGCAAATTTTTGGCTTTTACACTTAGCGTTTCTAAGATTACAATTTTTACACAAAACTTTGTTATTAAACACAACATTTTGATTTAATTTCTGTCACCCTCGGTGTTATTTGGCCCTTACACTTATGCATTTAATCCCCAACGCTACCTTGGCACTCAACATTTTCTTCCATAAGAATTTATACACCCTTGATGACTTTTGTTTTTAATTCGAATGCGTATTAATAAATGGAGTAGCATTATCCCTTTCATATCTATGATGCAACCCTTTTTATTTATATTCCATTGTGTATGAGTATCATTGATGAGGTAATTATATTTTAGTATGTATGTTGTCTGGTTGAGTAAGGAGATTGATAATATGTGGTTTGAATGGACTATTGTTGACTGAAGTATTAAACATGTAAGTTTAAGGATTTGGTTCCTAAGGTAGTGGTTAATGTTTCCATAATACATTGAATTTTGAGCATGCGTAAGGGTATTATACGTCACGCTTGAATAAGATGCATATAAGGATGAGTAAGATTAACCTAGGAAAATGATATGATGTTGTGAATATTCTTGATCATCAGGTATTAGTTATGCATGTTCAATTTATTCCTACGAGAATGCTCAACTCACGAGTGAATCAATATTTCGAGAATTGTTTTAAGTTTCTTGTTCCTCATTCTATCAAAATGACACATGCCCAATAAAAGCGAATTGAGAAAAGAGATAGGTGAATTACTTAGTAAAACTTTCATAAATGAGATTGATGCATACTAGTGTCCAATAATACCTAACATTGATGCAAGTTAGTGGGAGAGGCCATTCCATTATGTCAAATATCCCTTAGAGATATTTTAAGCATCCTAGGATCACCTTTATCACTAGGAGAAATGATTGTTTTTCTTAAGGAAATTTTCACTGGATGTGATGTATGTTGAGTTATCAACTAATACTTGCACCATTAAATTGTTAATGTATGATGAATTAATAACTAGATTACTATTTTCTCGTTGAATATTGATGATGCATGATTAAATTAGAATTTGGTTACTATTGGGCCTTAATATTATTTAAGTATGCTTGGTTATTAATTGTATTCTCTTGTTCCTTGTGAAATGAAATCGATATCTCATGCGTCTTGAACTGTTGATGTGAAAATGATGGATTGATTAAATGGAATGTTTCTGCACAGTTCAATAATGTGATGTATGACTAGTTGAAGACTTATACTCTTTGCATGCATTGTATTATAAATGTAATGTATGATGTTTATATATTGTACTTTGCTCACGAATGGAATTAATGTCTTGAATGATGGTTTTAGATATTAGTCTTCTTGCACGACATGAAAATTTATTATGATGGATGTTTGATATTGTGTTGGGATTTACGTCTCGAATATAACTGATAAATGTTTTTGTGCCTTGGATTTAATATATTCTATGAGGTGTTATGCAAATGACTACTCGTGCACCATGTTTAAATGTGCTTTAGGATTGATAAAATTTATTATCGATGATGTTTTCTATTTAGCATAGTTAGTGTGGACTTGATTGATTTAGCGGGATGAAGACACCTTCTTGTTCCTCAGAACAGTCAGCAACCCTGAGACCTTAAATTGTTAAAATCAATTGGAACATGGGCTTGAACATTTTTTATGTGTCCTAGAGGTCCTAATCTTGTAGGGTAGGTTGGGCGGGTAGTCATTTTTTTACACTTTATTTGATTGAATGTTGTTGTATTTTTCTTCAATCTTTTATGATGTGCTAATATGCTATGCATGTTTATGTGACGCTAACCTTCACTGACGTGTTGATTGTGTCATTAGTGATTTCCATGATTAGTAATGGGTAATGATTTAATTATAATGTTATGAATAGGATCTTCCAAGATCATGTGTTGATGTTAACTTCTTAATGAAAAAATAAAATTTACCTTTGCGCTTTGACTTTTCTTAGGGACAAGTGAGGGATGTTACAATTTCTCAGGTTCAAAATTTGGGAATTTCGACACCTATTTTTTTCTATTGAGAATTTGGGCATTCCAACATTGTAGTATTACTCAGATCAGAGTATAAATCCGCATGAGTAAAACAAAAGTCTGGGGCCTCCTCACACCTTTATTAGAGACCTATCCCATTGGACTCCTCTTTTCATCCTAATTAAAGTGATACATATCATTTTTCAGCCTTTTTTTTCCTATGGTCCTAACCCCTTCCCAACACCTTTACTTGCGACCTATTCCATTGGACTCCTATTTTTTTCCTAATCACAGTGATACCTATCATTTTTCTATCCTTGGTAATTCGTGGACTCACTCTTTTCAACCACCTTTGTTTCCCACCTCTTCCTATGTTTTACACTCACAATGGCCACCACTTGAAAACTAGACCTTTAAAACCACATCTATAATATTCCAAATATAAAACGTATGTAGAACAAAAATAAAATGCTAGAAATGGCAGATACACAACAATATAACAAGAACAATACCACAATAACATTGAAATGATATCAAAATAACATCAGAAGAGCACTTTGATTCTGAGAGCAATGTTGAAGGGTCTCTTCAAGGGGGAAGCCTCCAGTCGAGCAAATATCTATTACAATAATATCCAAGGTAGGGTTCTCATACCCTAGAATCCTATTTATACTAAATATGTCTATCAAAATAACCATATAGAGGAAGATCCTTCTAGAATCAAAAGCTTCTATTAAGTCTTCTTACATTCGACTTATTCTATTTTATTGCAAGGCCTTATTAATATTTACCTTTATTACATCCGAATATATTTTTCTACCTACGTGGGGGCTAGGTCCCTAACATGTCCTCCCCCTTAAAAAAAACCTTGTTCTTAAGGCTTGAGATGTGGAAATTGTTGCATAATGGTAGTTGGTTCCCAAGTGGCATCTGTTGGAGTTGTATCTTTCCACTAGATTAACACTTCCTTGATGGTTCGCTGACACAGGAGACGCTCACGTTGGTCCAAAAATACTTGTGGTTGTATCCAAATAGGTCATTCATCGTCCAACTCAGGAAGGTTGGTTTTAATTTGGCACTTAGTTCCAATCACCTTCTTTAAGCATGAAACATGAAAAACAAGATGTAGCTTAGAATGACTGGGCAAAGCTAACTGATAGACCACCTATCCCACATGCTCAACCATAAAATTTGAGTACCAACTTCTGACAATGCTCAAACTTGAGGGAATTTTGTTTGTAAGGTTGCAATCGAAGAAACACCTGATCCCCTTCTGCAAATTAACGCTCAGAGTGACCTTCATCTGCTTGTTGCTTCATGTGATTTTGTGCCATGACCAAATTCTCTTTGAGGGTATGAAGAGTAGCCTCTCGAACTGTAAGCATTTGGTCAACCACATGAACCTTCAAGACACATGGTACATATGATAGAATTGAAGGTGGATTTTGTCTATATACCACTTCAAAAGGAGTCATGTGGGTAGTTGTATGGTATGAAGTGTTGTACCACCATTCAACTAGGGGTAACCATTGAGCCCACTGATTTTTCTTTTCTAATGTAAAACACGTCAAATATGTTTCCAAACACTTGTTGACAACTTCAGTTTGACCATCAGTCTGGGGATGATAAGTTGTGCTAAGATGCAATTGGGTTCCTTGTAGCTTGAACAATTCTTGCCAAAAATTCCTTGTGAAAGTTGGGTCGCGATCAGAAACAATAGAATGCGACATGCCATGAAGATTGAAGACCTGATACATGAAAATTTGAGCCACATTGGATGTTTTAAATAGGTGTTGAAGAGAACATAAATGAGCATACTTGGAAAGGAGATCAACAACCACCATGATGACTGATTTATTTCCTGATTTGGGTAAGCCTGTGATAAAATTCATAGAGATAACCCTCCAAATAGTAGGTGGAATCAAAAGCGGTTGTAGTGTGCCAAGAGATTTTACTATTTTTCCCTTGTTGCATTGACACAGATCACATTCAATGACAAAATTACAACCATCTTGTTTCATACCATCTGAGAAAAAAGAATGTTTGACCTTGTCATAGGTTTTGCTAAACTTGGAGTGCCCAACTATGGGTGTAGCATGAAGCTCAGAAAGTACTATGGATTTAAGTTTTTATTGTTTACTTAAATACAAATGGCCTTCGTATCGAAGCTCATCATGGAGCGAAGAGTACCTTGGGGAAACTGGAGAATTGGACTACAATTGTTGTATTAGATGTGAACTTTTGGGATCTTGTAGCCATTTGTGGTGAACGGCTTAGAGCCAATCTAGTACAATGAAGGAGAGAGAAAAAAGGGATCCTTCATATTCATATTTTTGGGAAAGGGAATTTGCAACCACATTGTCTTTTCCTTTGTTACAAATGATCTCATAATCATATCCAAAGATCTTAGTCACCCATTTTTGCTTCTCCGGGGAGGAAATGCGTTGTTCTAGAAAATACTTGAGGCTTTGATGGTCTGTCTTAATTTGGAAGCGTTTCTCCAACAGATAAGGGCTCCACAAATCAACGACATGAAAAATAGCCAACATTTCCTTTTCATAGATTGATTTTCCCAGATTTCGTTCAAACAATTGTTTGTTGGTAAAGGCCAAAGGCAGACCCTCTTACATAAGGACAACGCCAATTCCTTTCCCTAAAGCATCAAATTCCAGGACAAAGGTCTTTGTGAAATCAAGAAGGTCCAGGACTGGAGTTGTGCACATGGACAACTTCAATATTTGAAAATATTGAGCAGCTACTCGAGTCCATGTGAAAGAGTTCTTTTTTAGTAGTGCAGTGAGAGGTGCTAAAATATTTCCATAATTCTTAACAAACTTGCGATAATAACATGTTAAGCCTAGAAATCCACGCAAGATTTTGAGAGTCTTTGGCTGAGGCCAATCTTGCATAGGTTCAATCATTTTATTATCCACCTTGACGTTGTCCTTGCCAACCAGATGAACCAAGTACTCGACTTCTGAGGCACCAAAAGCATATTTAGACTGTTTTAGGAAAATTTGGTGCTGAGAGAGTAGATGGAGAACTCGATCCACATGAGAAAGATGGTATGTCTAGGTTTTGCTATAGATGAGGATATCATGAAAGAAAACTAATACAAAATGATGAGAAAAGGATGGAAGAGAAGATTCATGAGCATTTCGAAGGTGGAGGGGGAATTACATAAGCCAAAGGGTATGACCAAAAACTCATAGTGTCCCTCATGAGTTCTAAAGGAAGCCTTAGGAATGTCTTCCTCTTTCATATGTATCTGGTGGTAGCCAGAATGAAGATCAAGTTTAGTAAAGAACTAGGTGCCACTCAATTCATCCAAGAGGTCATCAATGACAGTAATGGGAATTTTTTCTTTAATGGTGAGTTTTTTTAGGGCACGGAAGTCAGGATACATTCATCAATAACCTTATTTATTCAAGACCATGATCACATGGGAATATTAGGGGCTCATAATAGGGAGGATAACACCTGTGTTAAGGAGTTCCTGAACCATTTTCTCAATTTCATTTTTTTTTGAAAAGGGGTGATGATAGGTACAGATATTGGGAGGAAGGCTTCCTGGTACAAGGGGAATGGAATGATCATGAAAAACATGGGAAGGAGGGAGTCTTTAGGGAGTGAAAAATACCACTTGATGTTTAGATAGGATGGATTGGAGTTCTTGTGGCACCACAGATGCTTCAGTTGCTTGTATGGCATGGGGTTGGGCAATAACGTGAGAATGACCTTCCTTTAGCAGATTTTCCATGCAATGGGAAGTAATGATCTCAGGTGAACCGATGGTGATGCCTTGGAACTTATATTTTTGTCACTCTTGGTTGAATTGCATGGTTAATTCCTTAAGATCCATGAGAATGAGACCCAAGGTCCTTATCCAGTCTACACCCAACACAATGTCATAACTGTCCATGTCGATAGAAAACATATGATATTTCAGGTGGTAGTCACCAATTTGGAAACACACATTTTCACAACACCCTCCACATTTCATGGATCCACCATTGGCAATCATGATTTGGAAATTATTGACTACATGGATATAGAAATGAGTTTCTTGGGCAATGCGGTGATGGATAAAATTATGGGTGCTTCCACTATCAACAAGAATCATAACCTTCCTATGCTTGATGTAACCGATTAGCTTGAGGGTTTGGGGAGCAGAGAAGGTAGTGAGAGAATTTAGGGAAATGACTAGTTCTACTTCGGGAGGGTCTGAGGGAGGGGTTATGTCAGTGGTTTCAGGTGACTCAGACACAAGGGGAGTTTCAACATCTTCTTCTGAATTATCCTCTGAGATTGCCATAAAAATATTTTGTTCCTTGCACTTGTGACCTGGAAAATATTTTTCATCACAATTATAACAAATTCTTTTGAGTTGGTGTTCATCCATTTCAGCCCTGGTCAATTTTTAGAGTTTTAGTGGAGCAGAGGGGGTATTGGGATTTACTAGTTTAGTGCGAGGAATAAAGGATGGTTTCCGGTTTTGAGAAGATACAATGTGTTGTGCTTATTTAGATATTTTAGTATCCTCCACCCAACTCTGAGGATGAGCCATGAGGACATGGGTAGAAATATCATCCTCGAGGCCACTGAAAAAACATTCTCAGAAAAAGGCATCAGACATGCCCTCTATCCGAAAATCCATGTGCTCAAAAGCACCTATAAAGTCTTCCACTATTCTGGATTGTTTCAACTTTTTCAAATGACCTAAATGGTTGGTGTTAGTGTCAAAGTGTTCATAAAGATCTGCCACAAAGTGTGTGCAAGCAATATACCCTTGATGAGAAGTTTTTCTCCATTGCCACCATTTCTAATGTTCTTGATCTAGATGGAGAACATCATACCAGAGTCTCGCTAAGTCATCTGTAATGCCTTATAAAGAGAAATAATGTTTCATTTGGGTTACCCAACTAGTGGGATCAGAGCCATCAAATTTGGTCACATCCACCTGTGGAAGGCATAGATCATGTTGAAAGTGATGGTGCTAAAAATTATGAGAATGAGAGGAAGTTTCACCTTCGGTATGTGGAGGTGGGTCATATAAAGGGTTATCTGCAGGGATATGCAGCTTGGTGCTGATCATGGAAACAATAGATTCAAGCTAGGTAGTCATGTCTTGTTTGAGTTCCTTGATTAAGGCGGTGATGGAGGACTACATGTTTTTATTGAGGGCGAAAACATTGGCACTGAGTTGTTTCACTTATTATTGTGTCTTTGTGAAATTAGATTGCAAGTTATTGAATCAAGCTTCCAAGTCTTGGCTATGTGTATGGGCCATGATGACGAGGGAACTGAAACAGGGTGGGTGGGGTCAAATTTTTTTCTGAAAAAAGATATGTATGGATGTGATAAGGGAGAAGAGATAAATCCAATGGAATAGGTGTCAAATAATGGTGCAAACATTTATAGGTTTTTTTTTTGTTGTTTTATTTACACCTTCGAATTTATACTCCAATTTGAAGAATATTGCAATGATGAAATTCCTAAATGCTTAACCATGAATAAACTTGTAGTGATTTGGAAACCTGAACACAGTTGTGCGACAATAGGTCTTGTCTGTTTTAAATTTTTTGTTTTCATCCCCAAGGGTTAGGTATTCAACAGTTCTATAGACAAGGGTTTTTCCTGTGCTATAAATCTCTAATATACATGTGGGGTCCAACAATAGTACTCGACCCAATATCTAAGGGCACCAACTAAGGAGGCTAGATCGTTCCCTCATCCGTACTACCCAACTACCCAGGTACTAGAGAGTATCTTCCTAAGTGTTGTTCTTGGTGGAACTATAGAAGTCAGGAAGCCAATCGGTTTATCTAAAGAGGGCTTCAGGAAATATAGGTCGATCCGTACACAGGTGTTGTCTGATGTGCTACCACTCAAAGGGGTACCAATAGGGGTTACAAGGGTGGCCAATAGATGTGCGCTTAAGTACCATTTGTATTTCATGTGTGTATGAATCCCTCAACCTCAGGTTTATGCGTGTAATGACAGATCTTTGTGGCTTAAAGATGCCAAAATACGTCTCTACCTTGAAAAAATTTAACCCACAATTTTTGCCGAGGAAAGTTCTCTGATACCACTTGTAATATTCTAGATATAAAAAGTATGGAGAACAGAAATAAAAAGCTAGAAATTGCAGATAAACAATAATATAACTAGAACAACACCACAATAACACTGAAATGATATCAAAATAACACCAGAAGATCCCTTTTATTCTGAGAGAAATGTTCACGGGCCTCTTCAAGGGGGCAACCTCCAGTCGAGCATAGATCTATTACAATAATATCCAAGATAGGGTTCACATACCCTCAACTCTTATTTATACTAAGTATGTCTATCAAAATGACCTTCTAGAGTCATATCCTTCTAGAAGTGGAAGCTTCTATTAGGTCTTCTTACATTCGACTTATTCTACTTTATTGCAAGGCCTTATTAATATTGACCTTTATTACATCCAAATATATTGTTCTACCTACGTGGGGGTTAGGTACCTAACAACGTCACTACCCACATCGAGTCCCAAATGGACTACATGAAAGAGAAACTGAAGAAGGACATCAATTCCCTCCTTTCCAACTAACATGCATCCCACCTCGAGTCTCAGTATGACTCATTTGCTTCCAAGGTCATAGAAAAATTTCCCATTCCTAGACTCCATTACTCATTTGACCCACCTTCTAACCTCAAAGGTACAACTTCCTCTAATTCCCAACAATTTCATTCCATCCCTTTTCATCGTGATATATGTCTTTTGTGAGTGGAGGTGAAAAAATTTGATGGCTTAGATTCCACTAGTTGGGTCACTAAAATGGAACGCTACTTCTCCTTGCATGACACTGATGAGTTGGCCAAACTTCATTAGAGCATCCTCTTTTTGATCCTGGACATTTCCAATGGTTGAAATGGCATCAAAAATCATGCCAAGGATATATAGCCTGGACACAATTTATGGTCGCACTTTATGACCACATTGACACTGATACACACTACCTAGGTCATTTGACCAAACTGAAACAATCAAGTACCATGGAAGATGTTAACGTTGGATTTGAATAATTAGATTTTAGAACAAAGGGCATGCCTAATACTTTTTTTCCGAGAATGATTTATCAATGACCTCAAGGATTAAATATGATCCCAAGTCCTCATGACTTACCCAAAAACTTGGTTGGAAGCTACTCAACGTGCCAAGGAATCCCAACACCGCAAACCTTATTTCTCTGCGTCCCCTCTCCCTCCAGCCCCTGCCCCTCATCCCACCCCTCTCAATATCCAAAAATTAATCTGAGCAGAAATGGTTGAACATCAACTGAAGGGTATTTTCTATAATTATGATGAAAAATACTTTCCAAGGAACAAGTGTAAGGAACAAAATTTGTTCATGGCCTTCTCTGAGGATGTTGTTGATGATGATATCGAGGATTCTCATGAATTATATATACCTAATCCAACTCCTATCAATTTGTTGTCTAATCCATCATAACTTGAACTAGACATTTCACTGAATGCACTCACTAGATTCTTTGCTCCCCAAACCCTCATGCTAATTGGATACATAAAAATAGGAAGGCCATCATCCTAATTGATAGTGGTAGCACTCATAATTTCATTCATCGGTGCATTGCTCAAGAAACCCATTGCTATATCCATGCAGTCAAAAACTTTCAAATCAGGATTGCCAATGGAGGTTCCATGAAATGTGGGTGAATTGTGAAAATGTGTGTCTCCAAATTGGCTAGCACTACTTGAAATCTCATATGTTCGCTATCGAAATGGGTGGTTGTGACATTGTGTTAAGTGCAAAATGGTTACGCATTTTCAGTCCTATCCTCATGGATTTGAAGTAATTGACCATGAAATTTCAACAAGAAATTCAACAACATATGTTCTAAGGAATCACAATAGATTCCCCTAATATCATCAGTTCCCATCGAATGGAAAATAACCTCAAAAAATTCCATTCAGGAATTATTTCCCAACTCAATTCCATTCAAGTAGTTGAGACACCATCTATTCATCTCAACTTCTAATATATACTTTCCAAAAACCAAAATATTTTTTCCACTCCCCATGGCCTTCCCCCTACCCTCGGAGTTCATGATCATTCCATTCCTCTAGTTCAAGTCATTATTCCTCCCAATGTCTTCTCTTATCGTCATCCCTTTTCCTAAAATACTAAAATTGAGAAAAAATTTCAACAATTGATCGATGAGGGTGTTGGCCCTTGACCACGTTTGAAGGAAACGTTGGTCATGTTTGACCATTTTTGGGACTTCGACACACTGGTTGAAGACAGAGTGCCCAAACAAAGCAAAGATCGTGGTATCTCTCCCATTTTGTAGGATTTTGGGGGATTTTAGGGTTTATGTAATGAGTATGTGATGTCGGTCCATGGGTTTACCCATGCTTAGGCCCCTTTTTGTAATGTATAAATAAGTAGCTAGGGGATGTGAGTTAGAGGGAGTATTCATTGTTCCACTTAGTGCATGGCTAGTTGGCTTTGTGCACGAATGAGTTAAGGCTTGAAGAGCTAAGTGTAAGTGTTTTGTAGTGCTTGGTGCAGAAAGAATCTGTAAGTCTTTCTGCTTTGATCCAATTCAGGAAGGAGGATCTGGCGAGGTGCGCATAGATCTCCTTTCCTTTGCGGAGTTGGATCTGTGGCTTGGTGCATGTAACAAGATTGGAAGATACTAATAAACAAGAATAAGTGTTGGTGAACATAACCCCACACTCGGGTGAACCACACATATCCTATGTTGATGTGCTTTGAGCAATGTTGTTCATGTTATTTATTTTCTTAGTGCATTGTTCTTGATGTATCATAGGTATATCCATCGATTCTTAGTGCTTGATGTGTGAATAAATTCTAGATCTTCTCTGATGTTATGTGATAAATACTTAGATGTGTGAATAAATTCTAGATCTTCTCTGATGCTATGTGATAAATACTTAGATGTGTTTAATGTTGATTACTATTGCATCGATATGTAAGTGGGGTTAATCTACAATGTGAATAAGAATCGTAACTTAATGCATTTTATTGGCTAAGTTCTTTGTTAAAGTGTGTAATTACATATCTATGTCCTAGCTAGGTTGTAGACACTTGAGTCCTACAACCCCCCTGCCTCTACTTCGGGTATGACTTCATCTACTTCGCATATGTTGTTGAAAGGTATGGTAGTTAGGGTTGTTTTGGTGCACTGTTGAAGCGTTGAAACCTAGGTCTGCCTCTATGACAACAAATGGTTATGTTGCTAGGACCTGAAACTATGATTGATGGGAATTGAAGAAAAGAAAAATCTATGTGCATAGATCTGTTGATGTAGTGCGTAGTATTTTACTTGACTTGCGAAGCTCTGTACTAAAAGAGAACTCTGATCAGAATAAAAGAGGTAAGATCTTAAATTTTTGTGTTGTGGTAAAGGTAAGATAAGTGTAAATTTTTGTTTCAAAAGTATGAATTTAGGTATGTTTGGTAGATTTTGTCCTATCCTGAAAACTAGGGCATAACTAGAAGAAAGAATATTTGATCTGAATAAATCTGATAGAGATAGTGAAAGATATGTTATTCTTATGCATTGAAAGAATTTTTGGACTAACAAGTGTATGAAGGACCCTAGAAAAAATGTTTGGAGATTGCAGGTCCATCACTATGATCCTAGTGTACAATACAAAAAGGGTTGGGGATCCTTTAAAAGAAAGAGAGGATTGACACTATGCTATAACTATAGAAGACTAGGACATATTTCTAAGGAATTCCCTAGTATAGGTCCTATTTGTCTTTGTTGTAAATCTATTGATCATGAGGTTTTGGATTTTCCTAGAATGCTTGCTAAAGTTGAAAAGATGAACATGTGACAAGAAAACCATGAAGAAGGACAAGAAACTAAGGATATGTTAGAAAAATAGAAAGAATTAGAATCTATGTTCTTACAACTGAGAGAAACATTGAATAACCACATAGACATCAATTTACCAAAGATCTTAAAACATAAATAGTGCATAGAAAATAGAATAGGAGACTTCAACATAGACTATGTCTTGGATGAAGAAACTCATGTGAATGTTATGCTAGAAAGTGCTTGGGAATTTTTTGGAAAACCTGTTATAATTCCTTCATTGGGAAGGATAGGATTGTTTAAAGGAAATATGATAACCCCATGTTGAAGAGTTACTAATGTACCTATGATTGCTCATGGAACATCAAATGAAGAAGTATTTGAAGTCATTAGGTTTGTTGAGAACAATGCCCCTTTTTCACTTTTGTTAGGAAAGGCCTGGATTGAGAAAGATCAGACCCAAAGAAAAGCAGAGGAGGAAGCTACAGAATAGAAAAAGAAATAATTAAGGGACTTCATGGCTAGGAAAATAGAGCAACTGATAAAATAACAAGAGAATAAGTCAAAGCAACAGAGGGCCAGAGAATTAGTTGTCGAAGTTGAAAGAACATAAGAAAGTTTGAAGAACTTGTCCATGAAGGAAAGAAGTACATTTACCTTCGAAATAATATAAACCATTGGAATACCCTCAGTAGTGTGAAGTTAATACATTAAGGAAAGAAAATAATAAGAATGGAAAGAAGGAAGCAGCGACTCAGATCAAAGGAAAGAAGGCTAGAAACCTCAGTAAGAAGAAGGCAAAGCTAGAAAAACTACTGAAATTTCCAGAGAAGACTTCGCAGAGGGAAGACTTGAAGAAGTTGAACCTCGTCGGGATAGCAGAACAATGCAAAAGGGCACTTCGTCATGATGAAGCTATATGATCGTTGGATGCATCTCGAACATTAGAATGATGCTCCGAAATGGCTAGAAACACAGTTATTGCTGGAAAGACCACCATTGGACCATTGAGACCGCGAAATAATGGATGGAATCATATTGATTAAGGCATTTGGACCTATTGAAGGAATCCATTACAACATTGCTTATTTAATCCATCGAATGCCTCATTGGGGCCACTTTTTCAAACTAAGATATTCGAGCTCACAGACAATTGATCGCATACCGTGTTATTTTTTCTAGACCTCACCATCGATTCAATTACCTTGAGCGTCCATTCGCCTACCCGATATATTTGATTACGAGCATGCATGTCAGGTGACGTTATCACAGTAGAGAAATCTGTCAAAGAGATCTTAATCGACCTTATGGATGAGAAAGTCATGTCCACTGGAATACAGGCCTCATCAACGGGAAGATTTCAAGCATCCCCCTTGACTGCATGTCAATCTAGTCAAGAAGAAACTGAGAAAAGAAGAAATCACCGCGACGATTTGGTGAATGCGAAGAAAATCCCATCGGTCTTGCTCGACTACATCTCACCTCTGGCTAGCGTGGTTGGTCATGACCGTGGAACAACTCCTGGAAGGGCCTGTCACTGAGAAAGTACTTCAGGAGTTCTCTGAGAAGGAGGCTTTGGTGAAGCAAAAAGTCGAGGCATCTCGAGCTAAGCTTGAGGCCTTTGAAGTAGTGTTGCCTAGATCGAAGTGACTCGGGACAAGTCACAGGTGAGTGTTGGGGGCATGTTGGCCCTTGATTGGGTTTGGAGGAAAAACTAGTCATGTTTGACCATTTTTGGGACTTCGATAGTATGGTCAAAGATGGAGCACGCAGGAGAATCAGAGATTGTGGGATCTCGCCCATTTTGCGGGCTTTTTGAGTATTTTAGGGTTTATGTAAGGGGTATAGGATGTCAACCCATAGGTTTACCCATGCTTAATACCATTTTTGTAATGTATAAATAAGTAGCTAGGGGATGTGATTTAGAGGTATTAGTCATTGTTGGACTTAGTGCATGGCTGGTTATCTTTTAGCACGAATGAGTTAAGGATTGCAGAGCTAAGTGTAAGCATTTTGTAGTGCTTGGTGCAGATAGACTGTGTAAGGCTTTGTGCTTTGATCCAATTCATGAAGGAGGATCTCATGAGGTGCACACATATCTCTTGTCCTTTTTGGAGTTGGATCTATGGCTTGGTGCATGTAAGAAGATTGGAAGATACTAATAAAGAAGAATAATATTTGGTGGACGTAGCCCTACACTGGGGTGAACCACGTATATCTTGTGGTGATGTTCTTTGTGCAATTTTGTTCATGTTATTTATGTATTTATTGTCTTAGTGCATTTTTCTTGATGTATGATAGGTAGATCCATTGATGCTTAGCGATTGATGTGTAAATAAATGCTAGATCTTCTCTGATGCTATTTTCTAAATACTTAAATGTGTTTAACGATGATTACTACTATGTCGATCTGTAAGTGGGGTTAATCTGCGACGTGAATAAGAATTGTAAATTAATTCATTTTATTGGCTAAGTGCTCTGTTAAAGTGTGTAATCACACATCCATGTCCAATCTAGGTTGTAGACACCTGAGTCCTACAACTCCCCTGCCTCTACCTTGGGTGAGACTTCATCTGCTTTGTAGGTGTTGCTGAAAGGGTCGGTAGTTAGGGTTTTGTTCGTGCACTGTTGAAGCATTGAACCTTGGGTCTTCCCTTGTGCCAACAGCGGGTGTCATCCACCATAGTACCATCCCCTATTCTTCTCTTGTGGTCATTTTCCTCAATAAATAAGGCACGTGGCGCATGTATCCCGACTTTTATTCACTCAACAAATTCACCATCAAAGACAAGTTTCCCATTCCTTTAATTGATTATCTATTGGATGAACTGATTTGTGTTCAATACTTTACTAAACTTGATCTATGTTCAGTTACCACCATATATGTATGAAAGAGGTTTTCATTCCCAATATGGTCTTTTGAACTCATGAGGCCCACTATAAGTTGTTGGTCATGCCCTTTGGCCTGTGTAATGCCCCCACCACTTTCCAAAGTCTCATGAATCATGTTGTCCATCCTTTTCTATGTACTTTTGTCTTATTTTTCTTTCATGATATTATTATCTATATAAAACATGGACAACCCATTTTTCCCATGTTGATAAAGTTCTCCATCTCCTTTCTCCATACCAACATTTCCTCAAATAATCCAAATGTTCCTTTGGAGCCTCATAAGTGCATTATTTGGGTCATATTTTTGGAAAGTATGGTGTAAGGGTAGTTCCTAAGAAAATTGAAGCTATGAAGGATTGACCTCACCCCAAAACTCGCAAATTTGTTAAGAATTATGGAAAAAATGCAACACCTATCATTGCTCTCCTTAAAAATTATTCTTCCAATTGGAATCCTACAACTGATCAAGACTTTCATTCTTTGAAAGTGGGTATGTGCACAACTCATATCCTCTCTCTTTGAGACTTCAAAAATACTTTTGTACTAGAATGTGATATATCTAGGAAAGGAATTTGCACAATTCTCATGCAAGAAGGATGACTGGTAGCCTTCACTAAGAAACAAATTTTGGAGTGCCATTTCAGCCAATCAATCTATGAAAAGGAAATGCTGGCTATTTTTCATGTTGTGGATCTCCTACATCCTTATCTATTGGGCCAATGTTTCCAAATTAAAATAGATCATCAGAGCCTCAAGCATTTTATGGAACAACGAATTTCCTCTCCAGAGAAACAAAAATGGGTCAGCAAGCTATTTTGGATATGATTATGAGATAATTGACAAGAAGAAAAAATAAGATCTGGTTATATTGACGTGTACAACAACTATCCCAAATTGATATTTATTGTCAATAATAAAATTTGGGCCCCCTTTCTTTTATAAATTTTTTCTCAGTTTGGTTTAATCTTGTTTGTAAACATGTTTATGATTCTGATTTCAAATTGGACATTAATGAAATACATATTTTGACCTCTATATATATCGATGATGCGTGTATTCTTTTGAATTTCATGAATTTTAAAATGAAATTCAAAAAATCCATTTTTGAAATTTACCATATGGCATATCGCTTGTAAGTCATTTTTGTAATTTTTAAGTTGTTCTAATGGTGATCTTAATTGCAGTGTGAAGTTCATTAACATCATATATTATTTCTCTCTAGTGGTTTTGATCAAATTATTTTCATACATATTCCTAGTAATCTTTATCTTGATCTATAGAATTTGATGGGCTATTAATTAATTATCCTTTCATCCCAAATTTTATTTCTTTCACTACATTATATCATTTGGATGAAAAATTAAAAGATTCTATTTCTTATTGAGATTTAATTAACTTTGTTATAGTCTACCTTATGATCAAAGATACGCTCAAGGATTCATGTGTTTACTTGTGATATCTATTTTTATTGCAAAATGAACTTAGGAACAATGTATAGACTGACTAATCATAACAACACTGTTGTTAATGCGATTAATATATTTTGACGTAACTCATGATTTAAGAAACTTTACATTTCAAATTTTGGGTTTTCCATATGGCAGTTTTATTTACATGTAGCTTGCTCCATGTAGTGAACAAGGACGTCCTCCATTGTCTCATAATAAATGTAAATTAATTTCCACATTAGAATCAAAATAGGGTCTGAACTTCATGCATTTTAGTAATTTGAGTATTTTCAAGTCCTAAGGGTTTCATTTGCCTATGGATGAGGGTTTGATGGTTTTGTTTCTACATTCAAATTTTTATTCCAGACTCTTGCTTTACATTCTTGAGTTATGTAAAGTGTTTTATCATGTGTTTGATATCGAAATATGAACCTCCAGTGACTGAATTTATAGAAGCACATGCAGGATATTAGTTGGGAATGGTGGGATCTCACAAACTAGTTTGAAGGATAGGTGAATTCATGCCAGAACAAAGTATTAATTTATCATAGTGAATTATGATCAAATGGTTGAGAATTTTTGGAAACCAACAAAAACACATTTCCAGAATGGGCCATTTTACTTGACTCTCAAGTGGATTCTTCAAAACATGAAGAATTTTGGAGATATGAGGATTTTCTTGAACGGATTTTGCCAAAAATGTTTCTAGCCACCTTTTTGTATTAATATGAGATCCAAAGCCAAAAGGGTCAAGGAAATACCCTAATTTTTTAATTTCCTCAAAAACCAAATATAATTCCAAAGAATGCAATCCCATAGTCTAAAAGGTTAGTTGTTTTGAGTTTTCAATGGGGTTTAATGGCCACAATTTATAAGTAGCTATAGATTTCTCTCTAATTTTTTAGCACTGTAGGAAAGAAGAGACTCGTCAGCTGCCTTATCAACCCTAGAGAGAACCACACCGTCCACAAGCACGACCTCTAAATAAGTCGAGGTTTGAACTCGTGACCTGCTTCGCAACACAAACACTTTAACAACACGTCCGTTGGCCACTAGACCAAACCCCTGCGACCATTTTGTAAAGCTATATTAACAAAGAAGAAAGCCAGAAATTAATTCAGAATTTAATTATAAGTTCAAGGAAAGTTGATTATAAATAATGGTAACTATTTATCATTAATTAAAATCTTGTTTTGTTTTAATTAATATCATATTAAAAGAAATATTTCTTTAATGTGACATTTTATCTTACATGGAATCTATTTTATTGAATTTTAGTATATGTCGTGGTTAGTTTAATAAATTTTTATCGAAATCATTCCACTACATATTTTTGTTAACAGTTTGCAAATCATATGAAATATTTCTATTATTTCAAATGAATCCTAACCTTGAGTTCAATATCACCTTTTTCCCCTCTTAGCACTTTTCTCTTGATTTGGATGAGATATTCATCTTGTCCGAATCAATATAGGATAGATTAGTTTTTCTTTATTGCTTTCATCCTAGTTCAAAATTTCATTTCCATCGAGTCTCCTTTTGTAGGAGCAAACTACAACGTGGCGTGGTTGATCCCTTATGTTAGCCGAAGCGTTGTTTTCTTGAAAGATCATAGTGAAAGGGGAAATCCAATATATCTTTTCTTGTTGATGAGAATTAGGAATATCACAAGTCAACAGTAAGAGTTAGAAGGTAATTCCTTGTCTTATGTTTGTTGATCAACGAAAGTGATAATATACATTAAAAAATAGAAGATCTATTATATATATATATATTTGTACATGTAAATTAACTTAGCTTAGATTAACCATAGGTTAGTCTTAGGAAAAGGGAAACTGGAGACCCATTGAACCAGTTGGAATTACCATCTCAAATGGATAAGGATCTAATTAGGACCCTCACTGGGTGATCTCTTTATAATGTTGAACATGGTCAGTTTTGGCCATCAACATTTTTTACGCTAGAAGGAGGGCCATAGATGAGGGTGGATGATAATTTAAGTCTTCTTTGAGCTATTGTTTTTAATTAATTCATTTCTTTTTAATAGCTTCCTTTAAACTTCCCATATGCAGTTGTATATCTGGTCACACATCAAGCACTCTAGTGAAGGTAGTTAGATACTTGAAAAAAATAAAGTTTAATGGTGAGTCTAATTCTTTTGCATTTCATTATGTTCATCAATTTATTTTGAACTGTATAAAATTTGATATTGATTATGGTGTTATGTGTAGGATTTTCACTCTCGCCTTAAAATGCCAGGCCAAACACTGGTGTAGATCATTTCCAGTTTCCATTGTAGATACCTGGAACAAATTTTCTCGGATGTTCCTTCAAACTTTTCAAGATTATAATTGTAGTCAGGTTTTCCAAGAACTTGCACAAAATTGAGGGTGAATCTTATGAATATTGTCTTCTTAGATTCAAATTAATTTTCTTTCAATTTCAATCTGTTCATTTTCCTTCACTGTTTGAATTAATAGGTTGGTTTAGACATATTTTTTCACTTTCTTGTACCAATCATAATGAAGCATAAGGTATAAAGTTTCTTACTGTATTTTCTATTTTTGATGAACCAATTATTTCCTATGATATGGTTGGACCTATTGTAATAGTCAATTTAGAAATTATTGAGGAACTATTTCGGGAAAGCATAAATTCATCTAGTGAAATTATAAATCATCGTGAAAAAGTTTCAATTCCCAATACAATTGGCATTTTCCAAAATGATGACAATTGTTTCATTAGGAGTAATTTAACTATATCTCGGATATCATTATTAGTATTTCTCAAATCCATATTTCACACTATCTAGATTATTATATTCAATAAAGGAAAATATTTATCCAATCAAATTAATCCCTTACATGAAAGTGATATTTTTGTTGAGGAAAATAATGGAGAAATGGTGTTAGAAACTCAAGTACAGGTCCCTAATGATAATAATCACTCTGAGAATAGAGATACATTTATTTTTATCTGTTCCACTATACCCTAATATTTTTGCTGATAGAAATTTTTTGATAATGAGTTAATAGTTCCTCTTCACATAGATTGTTTTTACAAAATAGAGGGACTATCATAAGTCAAACATATTATAGATATTGCATGCATGATTACTAGAGTAATGAATCATTAATTGATAATTTTTTTGATAATTCTCATACATGTTCATCATCCTATTCTTTTGGTTCTAAATCAAAGGAAAATAGTCAAGGTAGTGATTCTGAAATCATTTATGATAGTGATTTGTAAAATGAAAATATTGAGGAACTTCACCCTCAACAAATGGTTATGTCAAGTCCTTGTGTTTTAAATTCCCAATCTATATTTCAAGATGTAGGGTATCATTTTATTAATCATACTACAGTTGAACATCATATTGATTCTTCTCATAATGATTTCAAATTTCAGAAAATAAAGTCCATCCCTATCTATGATTATCATGATATCACTCAAGTTCCTATTTCCTATAATGAACTTGGACCTGCTACACAAGTAGATTCTATTGTTAATTTTGATTACATTATTTCAGCTACTACTTGTGCAAAATAAATTCTTGTAAATAAATCTCATCCATCTTGTAACATTATTGTACATAATACTAATATTTTCTTATCTACTCTCTTTTTAGATCTCCTCCAATATTTATTCAATATGCATCCTTAATTTTATGATCCAATAGATATATGGTTGGAGAATTGGTTAAAGAAGAATTTTCTTGTAAATAAATTTTATGCTTTGTTTTATTAGGTTATTCTTTTTGTAAATAAAAGTGGATCCTTATATTAATACCAACTGAAATATTACAAAACCTGCTGCCTACTAGCATTCACAAAAATTATAGCAACAAACGGTGGAACCATTGGTGACCTTTTTACATTGCTTTTCATGGTTTTCCCCATAATACATTTTGTGATCAAGCACCCAACACTACCCCCCATGCGATTTGGGGCTTTGCGCACCTGAATCTCCTCCCTTTAAACTTTTGGGTCCAGTAATTTTGAAAGGGGTCTAGCGCATGCTAGACCCTCCCTTATCCTCCATCCATAACACCCTTCACAATGACCTAGGGCCAACTCTTTTGAGTGCTTCAAGATTTCACAAGTTGGGAGTTCCCTATGTGAGTCACCACTACCTTCAAAACCCCCGAACTGTCGATGCTTCAGATATGACGGTTCATATCCTTCCTTAATAAATGGTCCTGACTGATTCGGGGTTTCATGTATCGTGACTTTTGGGTAGTTGGTTCCTCCACACTGTTGATTCCCGAAATGCCAAAAATATCCTGGATGCTCAGAGGTACAGATTGCTTCTTTATCTATGGTTATGATCTTTTCGTGATTTCGTGTATCGTGAGTACTTGCAAGTCTGTCCTTTGAGTGCTTCAAGTCACGAGTCAGGGAAATACTGATTGGATACCACACATCCCTCTCCGATGGATGGTCTTGATGATGTCAGGACTTCACATATTGGGGATTTGGAATGCAGTCTCCTCTACTCGTCCAAACCTCCAACACCCGACGTGAATTCTACCACGTGTTTTCTAATGATGGATGGGCCCGATGATGTCGTGACTCTGGAGAATAGTTTCCTCCATGCTCAAGACTCTCGAAAGCCAATGTACCGAAATTTTCTCTCATCAGAGCAGTGGGCCCAAATCGATGGGAATTGCGTATCACGAATTCACGACACTGGGAAACAACTGCCACCACGCTCTGGACTCCTAAAATCCATTTTCCCGAAATCCTTTGTCAGTTTTTAATCATCTTCATAGTCGCTTACGATAGGCCTATCTCCTGAGATTCTAATCATTTCTGACTTACAAGAATTACTGTGCCCGCCCAGGGGCTGACTACGAGTTGGTTACCTTAGTAGCCACAATATTTAGGGTCTCACACAAGGTGATGGTGAAGGGAAGTCTCACTGTACCTGGAAGAGATGTTGGTCAAACTCACTTGGGCTTCTTGGAGGGTAAATCCACAATTACTACGTGGAAGCTTGGACCAAGGCGTAAGTCCGTTAAGAAGGTCGCCAACGTAACTAATCCACTCGCTCTATCCCCGCCCCTTCCTATTTTGATCTCGTGACGTTGGATTTCATCAC
>SNQJ01S0017122.1:143126-159765 GCA_010110895.2 Picea sitchensis | reverse complement strand
CCCGCCCCTTCCTATTTTGATCTCGTGACGTTGGATTTCATCACCAACTAGTGGTTTCATCATAGGAAGGTTTGTTTGATTGATTGCTTCTCAGATTCGTAGCATGTGTTGTTCGTTTTACTTAGTGGACATTAGGTTAAGTCAGTGTTAATGGCATCAAATCCTGAGAGTACCAATGGAGGAACCCCTTCTCTTGGGGAACCTTATACCTTTCCTTCATTTGGAAACTTTGGTCCTCCATATGTTTCCTTACTGAGTCTTCCAGGACTCACTATCGGATTACCAGTTTGGTTGTTCCCCACTTAGGTGATCCCGAATCCTCCCAATGTTTCAGCTACACCTAATACTTTAGATGTCGGTACACCAACCACTCATCAACCTCACGTCGACTTTTCACCTTCTTCTTCCATTAAGTCTCCTTCCATTTCTCCTTCTTCACCTAGTGAAAGCTCTAAAGAAAGTATCCAGGTTGATCAGAAAAAGAAGAAATGGAAAGAGAAGAAGAAGAAGAACCTGAAAAGGACCAAGGCCCCAACAATGTCAGTTGTTGGCTCTAAGCAAGCAGTTACCGCTAATAGTACTGGGAGTGTTGATGAGGTCAACAAGATTAAAATGAAGAATCCAAAACCCAAATTCCCTTGCAGCCTTTGTAAGGGTGACCACTTTCTGGGGGATTGCCCCGGTCTTACCCATGTCTTATAAATGTGGTCCTCCACGGCATCAGCCTATGTCATTCATGTCAATGATATCCCGTCAACTAGTGATGTTCAAGTTGGTAAGAAGAAGCAAACTGTCAAGTTCCCTTGCATGTTATGTAAAGGTAATCATTACTTTCACCTTTGTCCTCGTATGGATGTGGCTTCTTATCTTTTGGAAAAACTTCAACTTCCAAAAGGTTATCGTAATCTTTCCTCCAACACATTGTTGGTTGATGGACTAGTCAATCTAGTTCCATCCCCTGTCAGTCCGGTTGATCAGGTGGTCAATCTAGTTTCCTCCTTGATTGAAATGCAAACCCAAGTAGTTGATCCAGTTCCGTCATCGATCAGCCCCGCTCTTCATCAAAAGAGTGACACCAAAGTGGTCGATCTATTTTCATCCTTGGTCAATCCCACTCTCCTGTTAGAGAGTGACACCAAAGTGATTGATCCATTTCCACCTGTCGACCCCATTCTTCCCTTGGAGAATGAAACTCAAGTGTTCGATTTGGTTCTGCCATCGGTTGATCCCACTCCTCCTTTGATGAGTGCCAAACTGGATGATCTAGTCCATTCCTCAGTCAGTCCCACCCTTCATCCGAAGAGTGTCATAGTGGTTGATTCGATTCCATCATCGGTCAATCCCACTCTTCCTTTGGAGAGTGCCTATGCGGTCGATCCGATCTAATCATCGGTCGATCCTACTCTCCCTCTAGAGAGTAAACCCGATACTGCCCATGTTTTTCTGGTTGATACAAAATCTACTGTGCCGGGGGACATCCCTCATTCTCCTGCAAAACCCCCTCCAAGTAATGAGGCCATCCTTTTTGATTGGGGTGCGCTAACTAGACCTTGTCTTCCCTCTCACATTCCTTTCCAAATTACAGTACAGGTTTGTGGTCGGGATGTTCCTCAAACTCTGATAGATGGAGGTGCATCCATTAGTATTTTGTCCTCTGTTGCTTAGCATTCTTTGGGTTGTCCTCTACTTACGTCGGTTACCTAGAATCTATTATCATTTAATAGAAGAACAGGTCAACCTTTAGGGACCCTCCCTCAGTTTCCCATAACTTTGGGAGGGAAAACTATCTCTATTGATGTCATGGTCATCTGAGACCCCTTGGATTTCGCTTTACTCCTTGGGTGGGATTATGTCTGTGCCATGAAAGTTATTGTATCCACTATTTTTCGTGTGATATCTTTCCCTCACAATGGAAGAATTGTGACTATTGATCAACTTTCATTCATCGACCCTGACTGGGTTACCTCCCTAAGTGGTTCTTATATGCAGACAGTATTGCCCTCGCCACATGTCAATTATGTGGCGTTGTCTCCCATGATTTCAACTTCTGATTCTTTGGATCCGGTAGTTGACATGGTGATTTCTTCGGTAGGATTATTGGAGCCTGATCTCCTTACTCCTATTGCGACCCTCGACGTGTGTTCCTTCCCAAGTGATTATCTTCCATCCAGCAAAGATCTCTTGGAAGCCATGACCGAGTTTTTCCCCTTGACATGGTATCCATCCAGAGTTTTATCCTCTCGGAAGCCATGATCAGGAAGAAGCCATGAGCATAGTTTCTCTTCTTTGTGGAAAGATCGTTAAAAAATGAGACATAGGTCCTGAGCATAGTTCTTTTCCTATGCCAAGATCGTTAAAAAATGAAATAGTCACCTCTCTTGAACCTTCTTTTCATCCACCCTTCTCCTTTTTCTCATCTACTAGAGAACTTGGTGATGACCTTAGAGCCGGTGAATGAATCGAATCTTGGAGGGCATGTATCCAGCCTTTGATGATCTTTCTGGAGTTAAGCCACTAGCTTTCATGCTTGGGGCATACCAAGATTAGTCTTTGTTCTTTCTCGTGCTCGTAAATACATGAGAATGCATCCAGGTAGACTTTTGTCTCTTTTTCAGACCTGTATCGATACACGAAAAAGGAACCCCCTGGAGTCTCCTTTAAGCTCTTTTCAGACTCTCTAAACATGAAAACATTGCCGAGTGATCTTGCTTCCTTTTCCACTCGTTAAGCGGTTTGAAAGGGCACCTTTCGAGTGATAATTTATCTCTTTTTTGGCCTTGCGAGACTAACATTACAAAAAAGGACAACACTGGAGTCACCTTTAAGTTCTTTTCAGACTCTCTAAACATGAAAAGATTACCGAGCGACCTTGTTCTCTTCACGCTCATTAAAGTATTTGAAGAAAACGTCTGTTGAGCGATAGTTTATCTCTTTTTTGCTCTCTCCAGACTACTTTATGAAAAAGGAACTGAGAGAGTTCCCTTTTAAGTGTTTTTCTAGACTCTATAATCATGAGAAACCTTTGAGTTTTCTGTCTTTGGACTCGCTAAACAAAACATCGATAGGTCCATATGGGATTGAACCCTTACTTCTTCCAGTTCGTTAAACAAAGGAAGAGGAACTTACCGAAGGTGAGTTTTATTGAGCATATGTTATCCTCCTTGAGCTCATTAAATTAAAAAGAGGTACTCGTCTATCTGGATGGCGGAAAAATTGAAAGAAGTAATCCAAGCAGGTTTTTGAGAACATTTTCGAATAACTCTTAGAGTCACCCTTGAACACGACACTTTTTCTTTGCGCACATCTTAATCTACTGAACCTTTGCACTGAGCCAATCCTTTGAGTTTCTTTCACTCCTTTGGGTCACCCGACGAAAGTCACAGCATCCACTGCATCATCAAGTTTTGGTCCATGTCATGTTTATGTTGTTGTGCCTCAGTGTTCAAGGGAAGTATCTGCCTCGAGAGTCAGCCATCACAAATATCTTGTCTCAATACCCGTGTCAGTTCATGTTCATGTGATCTACCAATTACATATATGTTTCTATTTGGTGTCGTTGATGGGGGATACATCAAGGCCCTCCTTCGATGATCCTATTCCTGTCGACTTCAACACATTATCCAAGAACTAGACTTAGAAACCAATCAATACTTTGGTACTTGCAGGCCTCAATGGTAGACCTCCTCACGTCCAACAGTGGGTTTACATCATTGACCTCTAATCAGATGATTCCACGGATGTTCGACTCCATCTCATCCATTCACAATCATTGGAATGTACTAGGGTACCTTGGGAATCATTGACATTAATGGCGATCTCCCTTGCGCTTGTTAACAATTTACATCATTGACCGGTAATCAAGTGGTTTCTGCCATGTTCGACATGAGAACATCTATTCACATGGTTAGATTCGTACTACATCGGGATCAGTAAGAAGACCCTGGGTTGAGACATCACTCTGATACATACTTTTCCCAGGTTGCGAAGGAGTTTCTCTTGAACAATGACACATATATTGTTACATAGATCCACTTTGTATTGGTCATGGCTATGTCTTGTCATCTCGTAGATCCATTGTGTANCCTTTTTATCAATACAATTATGGATCCGCAATGTATTTTATGGCGGCCATATCTTGCAAGTCTTGATCACCCAAGCATAGGTATGTCTGCCTTGGGTTTGAAACATGTCATAACAGTTTTTGGATGTTTGTGTGCAACTTTTGTTAGGTTCTCTACGTCTATACCCTTGCTTGAAAGTCTAAAAAGCATTTTAGTTATCAGTTCCTGTCTTCTAACTTCATACTTTGGGGGGTAATCTGTTACACATAAAAAATACTCACTTTGATAGGGTCGCAAGTGTTGTCATAACAAAGGTCGCAAGTGTTGCATTTTTCTCACAAGTGTCGCAAGTGTCAAGGAAGCATACTGCCATGATGCCTATGTCGTTCCTGTAAACGACATCAAGAGGAAATTTGGCACATGTCAAACACTTGATTTGGAAGAGGAGGAAAGGTTAACTCGACTCATGAACCTTTTTCCATCTTAAAACACTCAAAAAACTAATTTTTGGAGGAGAGCGCTCCCCTATACCTCTTCTGGGAGTGTTGGCGCTCCCCCTTACACTGTCTGGGAGCATTATAAAGCTCCTTTGGCCCTTCTGGGGGAGCGCTGGTGTCTTTGGGAGTGTTGGCGACCCCCTTAAGCCTACTAGGGAGTGCTACAGTTCTCTGATGGCCCATTTAAGGGAGTGTTGCCTATTTTGGGCTGTAGTTCAGTTGTTGAGATGAATGGGGGAAGGATCCTTTCATTCTTGGAAGGAAGTTGGATTCGAATCCCTAGTTCAGCCATGATCTTAGGGTAGATCCTCAACTGAAGGATGAAAATCCTCAACTTCCCCAAGGATATCTCAAGTGGTTAAAGCCTCTCCAAGGCTATATAAGTAAGATTTCTAATGGTGAAAGGGGGCTGGAAAAGGAGAATCACACCAAACTTATGATCTTATAAGTGGTCTTGGAACTTAGATAATTTGGGAGCAAGAGACCTATGATCTCATAGGGATCAATCGGTGAAGCTACCGTCATTCAGATCGTGGATCTTTTGAGCAAGGGTTAGACAAGGAGAACTTGACGAAACTGTTGCAATCCATCTACAACTGTAAGCAATGTTTTTTCCTCATTAATATAATTTGCTTGGCCTGTTTCTTTCTAATTCATGTTCAATCTCACATGAATTTGTCGCTTTAGTAGATAGACCTATTTCGGACTAATCTTGATAAAGTAGGAAGTAGTCGTACTTTGTTTGACTACAGGGCTTATCGAGGAGCGAAAGATTGGAGCTCAACTCAGAGCGTGCAGGGACAAACACCGGTAAAAGGTACTTCTTTTCTCCTTCCTTCTCACACACTAGTCCACCTAGATCTAAAAGGAAGTCAGTGACCATGATAAAAACTTGTTGTCTTAGAGTTAAGAGTCTATCTCTTTGAGGAGATCTACCTGTCCGCAGGGAGATTTTGCTTCAATAGCTTGTCCTCCACGTTGTAGAATATCTGTAAAAAAACCTTTGGAACTTAGTTGGCGCTCATAGTTTCTCTTGGGGTTCCACCACGTCTTGCTCCAACGAGCTAGGTCCTTTTCTAAGGGCTAGAGACCTAGGAACTTTCCTATGAGGGCGTGGTCTCTCATGAAGTGTGTATGCTCTCCTATCCTGGTGGTTTTGATAACATATCTCGGTGAAACCGAGGTTTGGGGGATGCATTTTCCGGGAATCTGGGCCTGGGATTCTTTTGGATGCGAGGACTCAACATCCATGTTTGGTTCTCTGCTAACCTACATTTATTATTGCAGATATTGGTCTCATAGGTGAAAAGGCGGCTCAAAGGATAGACGCCATGCTTGGGAGTTCCCTGGATCGTTTGTTGCAGCGTTACGATAAGAGGGGGCTTTCACCCCTCCTTTTTTTCCCATTCTTCTGAAGCAGTCAGGGTCGCAGAGTTGGGGCAGTCAACGCGAGCAAAGAGATTCAGAGGTGGTCTGGGCAAGTAGGAGGCGAGAGCATGTAGATAACCCTAAAAGTTGCAGAGCTTGGACCTTTTCACAATTCATGTATGACCAAAAAATGATATTTTGTTTTATTAGGTATTAATGTTTATAATAGATTTAATTTTGCTTTTAGTAAATTAGTAATATTTTTATTTTTACTATTACTAATTTGTTATATGTACATATGTACATGTATCAAACACCTTGCATGGCTCCACTGGAAATATGACTATACTTAATCATATTTCCCTCCTAAATTTAGAGTAATAGTAGGTCTAGTTTAGATTAGGTTTGGTTTACTTTAATTCTAGATTCAATAAAATGATGATCTTAGGTGTATATGAGCTTCATTAAACATGCAACATTTTCATGCTTTTATTTTTATCATAAGAAGAGGTTATTCCTTCAAGGTAAGTCCCATACACTTATCTTCATCCTTTACTTTTTCTTTGTGATTTTAGTTGCAGTAGTGTTTTATTATTATCCAATTTAGGTTCTGTTTTTGAGGTCTTAAAAAACTTTCTACCATCTTTTTGAATTGGAATTCACTCTCCTCACTTCACGTGCTAGGTGTGACAATGATGATGATGATCCAATTACAAATAAGCTAAATCAAAGAGTTTCAGAAACTAGACATTGCCATCATTTGATGTTTTCATAAGACTAATCTTTTTTACATAATTGTTAAAGACCTTTTCATGAAGGCTTAATTTTTCCATGGCAAGGGATATTCTAATTTAACTTCATATTTTAATCGTTGTTCTTGTCTAGTTTTTGTATTTTATGTTTGAATAAAATCCCAACTAGCTGTAATTTGGAAAAATACAATTAATCAAAAGATCTCAACTTAAGTAAGATAAACATGCTTATCTCATGTTCACTCTTCTGTTGAGAAATATTGTTTACTTGGTTGTTCATTTTTTTGCATTTTCTTTTTTGTCATGATTACAACTTTCTAACCTTTTTTTTTTATTCGATTTATGTTATAGGAGAATCTTTCCTACCTAACATTGGTTGACCTCCATAGGGAAATATTGACTCTCTCTCCTTTTTTGATAGGATTTCATTTATCAAAAGGTCATTTTTATCATTTTTTCACTTTCTTTCACACCAATTGTTAGCCATGGGGAACATTAAGATATGTCTCAAGTATGATAAGTTCACCTTTATAAAGGAACTAACCATCTGTAATATTTTCTTTCAATCCATCCCACACCCCTCAACATTAAAATTCCTCTACTTTGGTAGACAATGAGAACACTAGTGAGTTCAAACTTAACTGGTATTGCATCAAGTCCTTTAAGTAAATAGCCTTTTGTACCACCCCACCCTCTTCACCTAATTACTATAAAGCAATTCTTCAAATATTTTTTTCAAAATGGAGGAAACAATAGAGTTGAAAGCACATATGTGTGGTAAATGTGTGTAAATCCATTGGGGTACTCAAAAGACTCGCTGGCAGTGGGTAAATGCACACATCATACCAAGACAATACTCATAGCAAAGCAATGTGAGGTAAAGAGGTAATTTTTAAATGGATGTGTACTAACTTTTAATAACCTCCTAGAAATTTTGTTGTCCAATAGTAGAGATGTAATTAAAAGTTAATGAAAATTCCCTATTTTTGGATTCACTGTCTTGGAATTAGGCCTTCAAGTACGTTTGTATTTAAAAGGTTATTTTACTTTGATTTTATTTTATGTGGGACCCTTGGAAATGGTGTTGTGTGCGAGAAATGTTTAAACATTTTCATTTCAATATTTGCTATTTTTTGTCCTATTATCATAATTAGAGATAGTTGCTTCGTCCCCATGTGTTTTCAATTAATGTCGCATAAAACAACCCTCCCAAATTGGTATTTATTGTCAATAATAAAATTTGGCCCCACTTTCTTTTTCAAAATTTTTCTCAGTTTGGTTAAAGTTTCTTTGTAAACATGTTTTTTATTTTGATTTCAAATGGCCATTAATGCATCATATTTTGACCTCTATCTATATCGATGATGGATGTATTCTTTTGAATTTCATGAATCTTAACATGAAATTCAAAAAATCCATTTTTGAAATTTTCCATATGGCATATCTCTTGTAAGTCGTTTTCGTCATTTTTAAGTTGTTCTAATGGTGATCTTAATTGTAGAGTAAAGTTCATTGGCATAATACACACACACACACACACACACACACACACACACACACACACACATATATATATATATATATATTGTAAGTAAGTATATATATAAAAAGCCTTTCAAAGCCAAAAATTACAGTATTACTAAGTTTGTCCGAGGACTGTAGTTACTGAATTACCCTGGAGGGAAACCAATTCAGCCAACCTTCCAAATAAAAACCCAAGATTCAGATAACAGTTTTAAACAACTAGAATAGAATCGTCCCATGGGGAAAGCGATTCGTCCAGGCTTCTAGACCCTCTAGGAGAGACATATGACTTACAAAAAAAAAATTAACTAAAAGTACATGTGTCAAAATATAAACATAACTAACAACAGGCCATGCAGTCTCACACCTATGCAGATGTCGTGGCTCACGCAGCCGACATGTTGCATCCCACATTATCCAAAGCATGCACCTAGAGAGTTGAAGTTGAGCCTATTGCCATGTTGTCTACTGCTAACATTTGGAGATTCAGAACCAAGACCGTCGATGAGGCCGCTGGTGCACTGGGTGCATATTCTCTGGAGTGTCAAGAGGCATGCAGAGAAGAGAGAAGTTGAGGAATTTGTGTCCCCTTCTTGTCTAGTATTTCCAGGAGAAACCGCAGGTCGTCCACCTCCTTGCGAGCCTCGAACACCAAGTCTTACATAATTACAAGGCCATCTTGGAACTTTATAGAGGTGGCACAATCCGAGCAAGAGTGGGGTTCTTCCTGAGGTTTCTCCCGGTGGATGGAGGTGTCATCTCGTGGAGACTAGACTGGTGGTGAGTGCACTGGCGGTGGCGCAGAAGCTAAATTCTTGGAAAAATTGGGTGGGATGACCAAGGAAGGCTGCGAGGAATAGTCAACATTTGACAATGGCCCTAGGGAAAATCCCACTGAGTTCCCCAGGAGGTCAAACCACTCAAGTCAGCTAGCCCAAGGCAAGGAAAGAGGTGGGAGGCCACTTTGGTTCTGAGAGGATTGACCAGAGGAGGAGGGCGAGGAAGGGGGTGAGTTGGGCGAAGGTGCGGGGGTAGGATGAGGCCAAATGGCCATGTCGGACCTGTTTTGGTACCAAGTTGAGCTCCATTTGGATTTCCCCCGCAGTCGAGGCACGACCGAATCAAGGAAAAGGTAAACAGACACAGAGAAATGGCAAGCGTAGTAGGTAAGCACCAGGGAAGAGTGCAGACCGCAGGATGGTTCTGGTGAGAAGAGAAATAAATGAAAAACCCGTCGATGAGCACCATGGTATGAATATTGCTGGAGAGGGAGGACGCACACGCGCAAAGGTGACCACAATAATGGAGACTCCATAGATCGCATAAGGAGACAGAGCAGAGCGCACTCGAAGCGTTAATGGCGCGTTGGTAAGAGTGAAGGTTGCGTAAATTCATGGTGTGGGAGGAGGGGAGATGCATGTGCCAACGTCATCCCCTCCATCTTGACATGTGTTCCTCACTAACACCCCATCCAGGTAGCATCATATATTATTTTTGTCTAGTGGTTTTGATCACATTATTTTCATACATGTTCCTAGTAAGATTTCTCTTGATCTATATAATTTTTCTTTCATCCTAAATTTTATTACTTTCACTACATTATATAGTTTTGATGAAAAATTAAAATATTATATTTCTTATTAAAATTAAATTAACTTTGTTGTAGTTTACATTACGATCCAAGATAGGCTAAAGGTCTCATGTGTTAACTTGTGATATCTATTTTTATTGCAAAATGAACTTAGGAGCAATGTATCATAACAACAATGTTGTTAATGCCATTGACATATTTCGTCTTAACTCATGATTTAAGCGACTTTACATTTCAAATTTTGGGTTTTCCTTATGGCAGTTTTATTTACAGTTACCTTGATCCACATAGTGAACACGGTCTGAAACTAACACATTTTGGTAATTTGAGGATTTTCGAGTACTGAGGATTTCATGGATTTGATGCTTTTGTTTATGCATTCACATTTTTATTCCAGAATCTTACTTTACATTCCTGAGTTATGTCAAGTGTTCTATCTTGTGTTTGATATGCAAATATGAACCTCCACCGACTGAATTTATAGAAGCGCACAAAGGCTATTAGTTGGGAATGGTGGGATCTCACAGACGAATTTGAAGGATCTGTGAGTTCATGCCAGTAGTAATTTCGCATAGTGAATTATGAACAAATGGTTGAGAATTTAGGGAAACGGACAAAAACCCATTTCCAGAATGGGCCATTGTACCTGACTGACGAGTGGATTCTTCAAAACACTAGAATTTTTTAGACATGATGCATTTTCTTGAACGTATTTTCCCAGAAATTTTTTTAGCCGACTTTTTGTATTAATATGAGATCCAAAACCAAAAGGCTAAAGGAAATACCATGGTCTGAGTTTATAATTTCCTCAAAATTAAAATATAATTCCAAAGACTGCAATCCCATGCTCTAACAGGTTGGTTGGTTCGAGTTTTTAATGGGGTTTCATGGCCACAATTTACGGGTAGCTAGAGCTTTCGCTCTTAGTTTTGATGAACATGTAGCAAAAAAAATTGTGGACATCGAAATACAGGGAAACAAAACCATGATTGCAGGGACTACAGATTTACTATTAAAAAATGGGTTTTGGTTTAAACACATGGAGACTAAAGGTAATTCCTGGGAATACTTTTTAGTGTAATACAGAATGGCATATGAACCAAAAGGTAGGTTGCTTTTTTCAAAGTTTTAATGGCACTCTTTGTGTTATATCACCTGTGACAAACGTTTTAGTCTCGTCTTCAACTATCACTTCGGATTGCTCATGGTATTATTAAAATTCTGGTTGAATTTCATGGACGATTCCTGGAAGAATTTTATTGAAAGAAAAAAATTCGTAGAAACCCTAGAACTAGTCGGTCAATCTTAAGACTTTGATGCAGAGTTTGATTCTACAGTTATTGACAACAATCTTCTTCAATTTCGAGCTTCTGAAGCAACACTGCAATAAATCACGAGCAGCATGAGTATAAAATCGAATTTAGACCTTCAACCTTAACATTAAATTTGAAAAAAAAAAATTCATAAAATCTCTTTATTGAATTTTCGCGTTTCAATCTTCAGATCGTGACTTGACAAAGAAATCAGTCCAGGAAAGCTTCAAATGTTTTCTTTCTCTTAATTTCATTATAGACCTAAAGCACTAGAGGAAACTTCTCTTCTCAAAGATAAATCTTTACCTTCTATTGAGAAATTTATAGAGGAAAAAGCCTCATAATGGTTCAAATATGGAAGCTCTGCTCTGGAAAGAAAAATATTTTGGGTTTGTGTTTTGAATGTAAGGGAGCTCGAATTGAAAACCTGTAGCTTAAAATGAAGAATACAATATTTTTGACAGGATGTGAAAAGAAATTTGTTGAGCATGAACATAAATTTATCAGACCTGAAATATCATTGGTCATAATGCCTCAGGAATCAATATTTTATTGTCACAGATTTACAAAATCTTTTCATTAAATGTCTAGATATTAAATTTAGTATTTTGCTGAAATTAAGGTATGAATTAGTTATATTTAACTCATTTTTTTAATTTTTTTTTAATTTTGTTTTTTCAGTTTCATTAAATGTCTAGATATTAAATTTAGTATTTTGCTGAAATTAAGGTATGAATTAGTTATATTTAACTCATTTTTTTAATTTTTTTTAATTTTGTTTTTTCAGAAACATACAGAAATGGAAATATTTTTAGTTGTCCCAATTATTATAGGATCTATATTTTTGCATGAGGACCCTCCACAAATCTTGACAACAAATTCATAGCCAATATTAATTAATCTTAATTAACAATTCCAGATCTCATTTGCATTTTTTTCAATATAGTTTGTTGTAACTTGCTCATGCTTTTGAAAATTAAAAGAGTTTTATGATACCAGGAGACATTTTCTCTTGTGATTAAAGAAAACAATGCTAAGCCCGGTTCCAGATTTGAAACTGGGGAAAGTAATTCTGCAGGGAAAGAAGCACAAGATTACATTATTGTATTAGAGAGATTCTCTTTCTGTGGGATTTCAGAGTACTGAGACATAAAATAATAGCAATTTTTTTTCATTTCAATTTACAAAACCTGTTATTATTTATTTTATTTTATTATTTTTACAAAGAAAATAATGTTACACCCGTAATTCTGCAGAGAAAGAAGCACATGATTACACTATTGTATTAGAGAAATTCTCTTTCTGTGTGATTACACTATTGTATTAGAGAAATTCTATTTCTGTGGGATTTCAGATGACTGTAGGAAAGCAGAGACATAAAATAATAACAATTTTTTTTTTATTTCAATTTACAAAGCTCATTATTATTATTTATTTTATTTTATTCATTTTTTTTTAATTATGTCATGAATTGAAGTATTAACAATTAAAGAGACATAAAATAATAACAAATTTTTATTTATTTCAATTTACAAAGCTCATTATTATTATTTATTTTATTTTATTCATTTTTTTTTAATTATGTCATGAATTGAAGTATTAACAATTAATGTATAAGCTTGTTATTATTTATTTTATTTAATTCATTTTTTTAATTATGTCATGAATAAAAGTATTAACAATTGATGATAACGATGTCGTTTATTTCAATTGTTTTGTATTATTTAAAGATTCTGTAAAGATTTTAACAGAGAAGAAAGACAAAAATTAAATCAGAATTTAATTACAAGTTCAAGGAAACTTGATTATAGTTAATGGTAACTATTTATTATTAATAAAAATCTGGTTTTGTTTCATTTAATATCATATTAAATGAATTATTTATTTAATATGATATTTGATTTTACATGGAATCTATTTAAGTATATTTAAATATGTTGTAGTTAGTTTAATAACTTTTTATTGGAATAATTCCACTGTATATTTGTGTTAACATTTTGCAAATCATATTAACTATTTTTATGATTTGCAAACAAATCCTAACCTTGAATTCAATATCAATCATTTCTCCTTTTATTACTTTTCTCATGATTTGGATGAGATCTGCATCTTATCCTAATCAAGATAGGATAGATTACATTGTCTTTATTACTTGCGTTTTAGATCAATGCTGCATTTGCATCAAGTCTCCTTTTGTAGGAGCAAACTCCAGCATGGTGTGGTTATGCCCTTATTTCATTTTAAGGGTTTTTTTTTTGCAAGCTAGCAGTGAGAGGGTAAATCTTGTAAATCCACTATATATTTTCTTGTTGATGGTAATCACGATAATTCCTTCTCTTTTGTTTGTTGATCAAAGAGAGTGATATTATACATTAGCAAATAGAACATCATGTGTATATATCTTTGTAAATATAAATTAAATTAGCTTAGATTAACCATAGGTTATTCTTATGAAAAGGGTAATTGGAGACCCATTGAACCTGTGAGAATCACCATCCCAAATGTATAAGGGTCTAATTGGGACCCTAACTAGGTGATCTCCCTATAATGTTGAACATGGTCTATTTTGGCCATCAACATGTTGTTGAAGCTCTTTCCCAGAAATATGAAGGAGGATCCATTTTTTCTCACGCATTCATTGTATGAGATTGGCTCCAAGATGCTAACTAGGAATGACTACAAGACACCAAAAGTTCAGGGCTTATCCAACAGTAGCAAGCCATTTCCCTAGTTTCTCCCGGGTACTCTTGGTACAATAATGAGCTTTGTGACAAAGTCTGTTTGTATCTCAACAAACAGTCACAACTTAAACCTACGGTGCTTTTAGAGCTTCAAGCTTCCCCCACAACTGGGCATTCAAGGTTCACCAAAACCTATGAAAGGGTCAAACATTTTTTTTTTTTTTTTTTTTTTGTGGGGGGGATGGTTTGAAACAGAAAGCCCGCACCTTTGTGGCTGAATTTGATGTTTGTTAATGAAATAAGGGAGAAATAATGAATACCCTAGGAGCACTACAACCGCTCTCGATCTCATCGTCTATTTGGAAAAATATTTCTATGGATTTCATTGTTGGATTACCTAAATCGGGCAATAAATCAGTCATCATGGAGGTAGTTGATCGTCTTTCCAAATATCCTCATTTTTTTGTTGTCCAAAACCTATTCACAACATCGATGATGGTTCAAATTTTCATGGATAATATCTTCAAGCTTTATGGCATGCCTCATTCTATTGTTTCTGACCAACATCCCACTTTTACCAACAACTTTTTCCAAGAATTGTTTTGTCTCCAAGGCACCCAATTTCATCTCATCAGCTCCTATCATCCCCAGATTGATGTCGAAACTGAAGTTCTCAACAAGCGTCTGCAAACCTATTTGAGGTGTTTTTCATCTGAACAATAGAATAAGTGGACTCAAAGTTTACCCCTCACTGAATGGAAGTACAACACATCCTACCATCCAACTACTCGCATGACTTCTTTTGAAGTTTTATATGAACAAAATCCCCCTTTAGTTCTCTCCTACATGTTAGGTGTATCGAAGGTTGAGTAGCTTGACAACAATTTTGCAGTTCGGGAGGACAGTCTTTGCACCCTCAAAAGAAATTTGGCCATGGTGTAGATTCACATGAAGCAATAAGAAGATCAAGGTCATTCTGAATGACAATTTGTTGAAGCAGACTAGATGTTTCTTCGTCTACAACCCTATAAGTAGAATTCACTCAAAACAAACCATTGTAAGAAACCTTCTTGGAAAGTTTATGGTCCTTATACCATTCTTAGGCGACTAGGGTAGGTGGCTTACTAGTTATCTTTGCCTAGTCAATCTAAGATCCATCTTGTTTTTCGTGTCTCATGTTTAAGGAAGGTGATTGGTACTAAGTACCAAACTCAAACCAGTCTCCCTGAGTTGGATGAAGAATGTTCCATTTGGTTTTAGCCACAAGTAGTCTTGGACCAACATGAGTAACATATCTGTTAATGCACCATCAAAGAAGTGTTAGTGCAGTGGAAAGATAAAACTCCAGAAGATGCCAATTGGGAGTCAACTACCATTCTACAACAATTTTTTCATCTCAAGCCTTAAGGATAGGGCTCTTTCTCAAGGGGGAGGGTATGTTAGGGACCTAACCTCCCTAACCCATTGATCCAGATTATTTTCGGCACTAAATGAGAGCGGAGATATAATAAAGAAATGTACAAAGATATTTCAGATATCCAATAATATAATAAAAATGTATAAGAGATGCAACCATAAACACAGAGATACAGTAATACACAATTTTCAATTAATGAGAAAAAATGTACAAAGATTGTAAAATACAGAGTGAAAGACTCACTATAATGGTGGCAACTTATCTTTGAGAAGAGATGTGTTTTCTACTTTCATTTGCAAGAAGATGATTTTACAATGAGGCTCCAAAGGCCTTTTTGTCATAAAGAAAATCCAAAACCCTAACCCTGGAAGATGAAAAGCCAACTTTTTTGTGGACCCCATTTTGGGTAGTTTGGTGTATCAACTTCTCGGGGGCATAACTTTGGCATACGATCTTTGTTTGAGGCACACGATAACTTGTTTGAAAGTTATTGTCGAGGAGAATCATTTAGGGGGATCAATCAGATCCTTCTTCTATAATTGAGAAGCTCGATCTCAAAACACTTTCATTTAGGCCCCCAAAATGGCCCCGAAAGCTAAAAAGTGCTAAAAATAGTAAATTACCAAATTTGCCAGAAAACTATTTTGAGCCAGTTGGAAAAGGTGGGTGGACACCGATATCCACCTAGATCAGAGATCATGTGTATAGAGACATATATTTCCACGTAATAAATGTCGACTCTAGTTAATAAGTCCTAGTTAATAAATTGGAATAAGTCAATGTAAGAAGACCTAATAGAAGTTTCCACTTCTACAAGGATCTTCCTCTAGAATGATCTATAGAGGATAGAATTAGTATAAATAAGAGTAAGAGTCATGAGAAGTTTTCTTTTGAGGATTATTGTAATAGATCGTTGTTCTGGAGAAGGTTTCCCCCTCGAAGAGGAAAGTGAACATTATTTCCTATCAATAAATGTATTATTTTGGTGTTGTGATTTCATATATTGTGTTGTTCTATTCTTATTATGTGAAGTATTATGTTTTTTTCTATTATAATAGATCTTGTACCTTACAAAGATCATTGATAGGGTATCACTATCTAAGTCACAAGTAACACACATAAACCATGACTAATTCACATCTCAAATTCAAATGCTAAATGCCTTGTAAATGTCAACTAAGAGAGATGTATAAGTAAAGGTGAATTAAATTTAGTAGTTTACTAAGATTTTTTCTTAAACCCTTTTTGGTAGGGGGCATCCATTGTAGCACCCAAGTACAAGATGCTAAGCAAATAATCATTTATTAAATACATACAAAATAACAACTTCGTTTTAGCATAATTCCATTTTCATTTACACAATTATTCTACATTTGCTCAATGATAAATTTAATAACATGATGAAATAAATAGTAGGCTAACTTTAAGATTTAAG
>SNQJ01S0017122.1:123797-136200 GCA_010110895.2 Picea sitchensis | reverse complement strand
AGAACCCATAAGCGGAAGTGTCATACATCTCGACCAAGCTTCCCCAACAGGAAACTAGCATTCGTCATCACACGTCTAGGGGAGTGTGACTTCACACAGCCCTCCCACGACTCTAGGTTTCAAAGGATAAACGGTGGGAAATACCTCCACCCCTCCTCATAACACTAAATTCAACACCCTATATCGAGCAATACTGTGCAACTGCTATTATTAGAGTCACGTCATCAAACATCCACTCTGGGTAAGTCGTGCATCCTGTCAAAACCACACTTACCATAGATCATAGTAATATTTCGAGTCATAAATTAAAGAGTAAGTACAACTTATAGCATACAATATATTCATGATGTCTACGACATCCCAGTTACCTCAATACTATAGTCATTTGGCTATCACATAGCTCATCATTCTGTAGGTTAGTTCACCAATAACACATATTGATGCAGATACATCACAAATTTATATAAGAATCCTTATTTGCATCGATGCTCAATTAAGAAATGTATTCCTATTTACATCATGCATTGCATATATTATACATTCACAACATAACTTGAATTGGTATACATGTACCGAACTTACCCATTTTAATTTTCATGTTTAAATAATCAAATAACTATCTTTGTCATGAGCATATATCATGTATCATAAAATTAGGTTTAGAGGTACACATATCAATGTTTAACCAAGTCTAAATGACTCCAAACAAATTCTAAACTTTGAATTATTAAGATTAGTAAACAACAATGTTCTAACTACCGAAGGTCAAAATATGGGGCATTACATCCACAAGCCCTCTTTTTTGTGAAATACATCTCACTTTTTCAGAGGGGCACACACAAGTCCCCTTTTTAGGAAGCACCAACAAGTCTTTCCTTTTGTCACTTTTTGAGAGGGGCACATACAAGCCCCCTTTTTAAGAAGCACCTACAAGCCCCCCTTTTTTCTAAACATGTTACAGAACTGGATGATACACTTACATCGTATAAAGCCCAAGTACACACCTAAAACCAAGGAGAAAGTTGGATACCCAGATGCAATTAAATACATTTTTGTGAAAACATTGTCACTTTGAAAATCTGAAACATTAATGTAATGGATGGGAGGAAAGTACAATAGCATTTGTGTATTGAAGATCCAAAATGATTTTGGAGCATATGTTCTTATCCACCGGATGTAATAGGCATTTATGTGTGTTTAATGCAAGAAGGTAGATTTAAATGATAGATTAGACAGTTTTAGGAGCTTAGGGGGGAAAACGGATGATAGACACCCTCAACCTTGGTATCATTGTAACATTATTCAAAATTCGTAAGTTGTAGAGCTACAAAGGAGAACAAAGAATTTTATGCATTGTATTTGTTGTTATTTACCATGTACAGGAGCACTGGAATTAATAGAAGAAAGCTTTGATTCCAATCTATGTGTCTGTTATGGTTGTTGGAACCACCTGTTAACTGGTTGCAAGCTTGTTTGCATTCTTCGTATGCATTTTCTTTCAATGTTATGTGTTGATATAGACTCTAGAATTCTATGTTGAATGTTCGAATTCTGGATAAGGGGAGAATGAGTTTCAGTTGTTTCTCTTTGTGAGAATCCCTAGAAAGAGTGCAGTGGAGGCTCCACAAGGAGTGCATCGACCAAGCTCTGAGTTTCATCTCAGAACTCTCAAAGGAGATTCAAATTTGTCTATTTACTGGAAAGAGTGCTAACAGAGCACAGAGCCGTGCAAGGTGTGCGCAGGTTGGGAGAGGGAAAAAATGCTCTCAAATTCATAGAGGAGTTGAGGAATTCTCTGTTGTAAAGAGTGCATAGAGCTGAAGACCCAAATAACCTGAGGTTATTTGAAATTTTTCCTCAAGGAATGCGTGTAGGAACCCTTTTGGAAACCTTGGATTTGCATGCAGAATCTCAAAATGGATAGAACCTTTGAAAATTTCAAAGGGAGGCGGAGGTTGAAATCATTTCATAGAAGTTAAGTTCAGGAGGGAGGATGCCAGGTCATTTGGAAAGAAGTCCTCATGAAGTTGAAATAGAGGGTGGAATCGCTTCAAGGAGAAGTGTCGAATTTCCATAGGCCATTGGATATGATAGAATAACAAAGGGATTAAGACTAAGTGTCTTTCAACACTCTTAAGCTCAGGAAGGATAGTGATCATAAGATCTGGATCAACGAGGGTCGTTGATCTCGTATGTGAATTCGCGTATCAAAATTCGGGGAATGGAGTGACCAGTGGTTTGGGTCAAGTGTTGTTGATTTCCAATTGACGAAATCTTGGTACAATGATAGTCGTTGGATCGAGGAAGACACGCAGTCGTTGATCTCGTCAAAGGCACAATTTTGGAGTCAGGAATTTGTAGAGGGAGAGGAATGGTTGTTCGTTGTTCTCTCAAGTTGCGAAAGTTGAAGACTCGTGCGAACAAGTGGCAAGGACTGACTCTATAAGAAGAGTAAATAGAGGTGACAGGTGGCATGCACCCGTCACTTTGGGTGGAGTCAACCTTCATTGACATATCACGTTTTGGGGATTCACAAGGGAAGAGCACTAGATTTTGGCGCTCCAACTCATAAAGTCGCTAGTTGCAAAAGGTGCTTGCGTTACGGATTGGTTGTGGTCATATTGGAAAAGGGGCTGAAGAGGGGGCTTACACATTAATCCCGTTTTCAATTTCACATTTCGGCTATTGCCAAGGGCTGTGACATTGTATTCAAAGTTTCCAACTTGCGAGACTCGAAAAAAAATTGTTGGCTTAAAAAAGGAGTTCAGTTAATCCTTGTCGTGGTTTAGAGAAGATCCTGGGTGGATCCTGGACTGAGGGAAGGAGGTTTTCACCAGTTGTGGTATCAAAGCACATAACAAATTCTTTTCTTTCTACAACTAAGAGAAAAGAGGAATTTCACAGCCATGCCACCGAGAAGAAGAGAAAGGCCCATACCTGATCTAGCAGTTGAAAGAGAAATTCATGAATTACATGCCAGACTTGATGTAATGGAGATAGCATAGAGGCGGATAGTTGACGTTGGGGATATCAATGAAGTTGAAAGTGAAAATTAGCCTGAGAACGAAGGAGAAGAAGTTGCAGTCGAAGATGCTGCAGAAGAACGCCTATTCATGGTTGTTGCAAGGATAGGTGCTAGGGAAAAAATGGGCATTCCAATGTATGAAGGCAACCTAGACGTTTAATAGATTCTAGACTGTATTAGTTCTCTAGACAAGTACTTTGACTATGAGGATGTCGAGGAAGACAAGAAAGTCAAACATGTTTTTACTAGACTTAAAGGGCATGCAACACTATGGTGGGATGAATTGCAATATGACAGACGTTGCAATGGAAAACAGGAAATCAAGAGCTCGGATGGAATGTTTGGAAGGATGAAAGCCAACTTTATACCCAGGGATGCATAATTTGAGACAAAAGCTAATGTCGGTGAAGGAATACACTGAAGACTTCTATAGGATAAACATCATAGCAGCTCATCGGAAAAGTGATGATGAGAAATTTTCAAGGTATATGAATGGTCTATGATATGACATTTCGGACGAGATGAGCATGAAAACCATCTAAACCGTAGAAGATGCTTATTAGATGGCTCTAAAAGTTCAAGAGAAGTCGAGCCGAAAGCAAGGTCAAAGAGGCCAAGGCAAAAGTCAAAGCAGAGGAAAGACAAATGCCCAGGACATAACTCAAAAACCTAAAGAAGAGGGGAAGAAACCTCAACCTCAATCTGAGAGGGGAGGAAGCTCACAGGGGAGGTAGTATGTTAATAGAAATACTTTTCCTCAAGCCAATGGAAGAGGAAGAGGCAGAGGAGGTGGAGTGAAATGCTTTTCCTATGGAAAAATCAGACATAAATCCTATGAGTGTCCAGATGGGAAGAAAGATGGTGGTGAAACTCACATTTTTGAAGCTCAAGGACAGAATGTTGAGGTAGAGGATGCTGAGGGAGGAATATCTTTGATGATGCAGAAAGTTCTCTTGAAACCACAGAAGGATCCATAGAACTCAAACCAAAGAAACAATATGTTTCAGATTGCTTGCAAAACCAAAGACAGGATATGCAAGGTCATAGTGGACAATAGTAGCACATCTAATATTGTATCTATGAAAATGGTGGAAAAGATGGAGTTGGAGACTGTTCTGCATCCAAACCCATACAAAGTTTCATGGCTACAAAAAGGACATCAGGTAAATGTCACTAAACAGTGTTTAGTTGAATTTAAAATAGGAGGATATAGAGATGAGATATTATGTGATGTCATTCCCATGGATGTTTGTCATCTATTGTTGGGTAGACCATGGAAATATGAAAGAAATGTGGTGCATGATGGGAGAAAGAACAAATACACTCTGGAGAAAAATGGTAGGACACACATGTTGTTGCCAATTAAGGATAAAGAGGTGAAAATAGAGATGAGAAACACTGTACTTCTCATGAGTGGGAAGGAACTTCTTAAGGAAGTCAAGAATAAGGAATACATGCAATTCATTTTGGTTAAGAAGCCCAAAATTGTTTTGAACAACACTAGGATAGATGATTTACTGGAGGAAATCCAAGAGTTGCTGGAAGAATTTGCTGATATAGTAGTGGATGAACTACATTGTTCATTTAAACCTATCAGGAGTATAATTCATCACATTTATCTTATTCCTGGAGCCACTTTGTTGAAAAAAGTGGCATACATATTGACACCACAAGAGAATGAAGAAGTTAAGAGACAGGTCCAAGACTTAATGGACAAACGATTGATTCGGGAGAGCTTGAGTCCATGCGTTGTTCCAACAGTGCTCAGCCCAAGGAAGGATGGTGGCTGGAAAATGTGTACAGACTCAAGGGAAATCAACAAAATTACCATCAGGTATAGGTTCCCATTGCGAAGGATGGATGACTTAATGGATTGCTTGAGTGGAGCGAAGTTTTTTTCAAACATTGATTTGAAAAGAGGATATCATCAGATTAGAATGAGAGAAGGTGATGAATGGAAGACAACATTCAAGATGAATGAAGGCCTATATGAATGGCTTGTCATTCCATTTGTCTTGATGAATGCACTCAGTAATTTCATGAGGTTGATGAACAAAGTCTTGAGAGATTTCATTAGGAAATTTGTCATTGTATATCTTGATGATATATTAATTTTCAACAAAACTGAAGCAGAGCATTTGAAGCAATTAGTTGCAATGATGAGAAGGTTACAACAAGAGAAATTGTTGATCAACCTGAAGAAATCATCATTTATGCAGACAAAAATAATTTATTTGGAGTTTGTTATCTCTACAAATGAATTGAAAATGGATCCGGAAAATATAAAGGCGATTAAGGATTGGCCATCGCCAAAGAGCGTGTTTGAAATTCGAAGCTTCCATGGTTTGGCTAGATTCTATAAAAAAATCATCTGAAACTTTAGTGGAATTAGTGCACCGATGATGGATACAGTGAAGTTAAGACATAAATCTTTTCACTGGATGGAGGAAGCAGAGAAGAGATTCAACCTACTAAAGAAGAAGATCACTGAGCAACCAATTCTGGTTTTGCCGAATTTCAGCAAGACATTCCAGGTTAGGTGTGACATGAGTGGATTTTCCATTGGAGCGGTCTTAAGCCAAGACAATAGGCTCGTCGTGTATTTCAGTGAAAAACTTAAAGATTAAGTACTCCATGTATGACAAAGAATTCTACGCGGTCATGCAAGCACTGAAGAAATGTAGGCACTATTTGGTTCCAAAAGAGTTTGTTTTGTACAATGATAATCACACTTTGCAATTCATGACTCGATAGGAGAAGTTGAACCAAAAACATGATAAATGGGTTGAATACATTCAAAATTTTAATTTTGTGATTAATCATATTTCTGGAACTGCTAACAAAGTTGTTGACACTTTGAGCAGGAAATGTTTTCTTATGAAGGAATTTAGAGTTAAGACATTAGGTTTTGATAACCTCAATGAAATATACGGGGATGATCCAAATTTCAAAGGGGCATATGAGGCATCTGAGAATCCAATTCTCAGGGATAGAAGCTAATGGATAGAGTACATTATCCAGGATGGACTATTGTTTAGGGGAAATCAACTATGTATTCTGAAATGCTGCATGAGGGAGAATCTGTTGAAGGAAAAGCACAATGGGGGATTGGTCGAACACTTCGGTCATGAAAAAACATTCTCAAAGTTGAATGACTCATATTACTGGCCAGGGATGAGGAAAGATGTGAAGAAATTTGTGTACAGGTGCAAAATTTGTCAGCACACGAAGGGAAAAAGGCAGAACACAAGGTTATATCAGCCATTACCCATACCCGAAAGGCTGTGAGACGCAGTGAGTATGGATTTCATATTAGGACTACCGAGGACAAAGAGGGGATGTGATTCAGTCTTTGTAGTGGTAGACAGATTTTCAAAGATGGCACATTTCATACCATGCCATAAAACAAGTGATGCAACTCATATTGTGAACCTATTTTTCAAGGAAGTCGTTAGACTTCACAACTTGCCAAGGAGTATCGTTTCTGATCGAGATACCAAGTTTGTAGGACATTTCTGGAGGACCTTATGGAGGAAGCTGGGGACAAAATTGTCTTTTATCTTAGCGTATCATCCTCGAATGGATGGACAGACAAAGGTCATGAATAGGAGCTTGGGATATTTGTTATGGATCTTAGTGACTGAGCACCACAGTCAATGGGATCACATTCTGCCACAGGCGGAATTTGCTTACAATGATTCACTCAATAGGAGCACAGGGCAGAGTCCATTCCAAATTATATAAGGAATGAAGCCAAGGGGATTCTTCGAGTTGCAATATTCAGGACAAGCTGAATTCAAGAGTGCTAGTACAGAGGACTTTGCAAAAGGAATGAAGGAGCTTCATGGTAGAATCAAGGAGCGGTTGTAGAATTCAAGTCAAGAGTACAAGCATAGAGCATATAAACACAGGCGAGAACATCAATTTAAAGTTGGTTATTTGATTCTTGTGCATCTAAGGAAGGAAAGGTTCCCAAGGGGAACATACAACAAGCTGAAGATGAAGAAAATTGGATCGTGCAAGGTCATAAGAAAATTTGGGGCAAACGCGTATGAGATTGAATTACCCGATGGGGTCGGAATCTCACTGATATTCAATGTCACAGATTTGTACCCTTAAAGAGCTGAAGAAGTAGGAGGCGAGGATGAACAAGAAGAAATTCAATGGATGAAACAAATGCCTATAGCTAAAAAGTCATAGATGGAAGGCATAGTTGACAAGAGGACTAACAGAAAGACCAGGAGAAAAGAGTATTTTGAATACTTGGTCAAGTGGAAAGGACATCCAATTAAAGATGCTAGCTAGGAAAATGAAGCAAAAATTCAAAGACATGGACAGACCGTGCAAGAGCTCATGAAAAAGAGCACATAAAAATTTTCAAGCGGGGGAGTATGATGTAGGAGCATCGTAGAAAGCCCAAGTATGCGCCTAAAACCAAGGAGACAGCTGGACATGTAGATGCAATTAAATACGTTTATGTGGAAACGTTGTGACTTTCAAAATTTGAAACATTAATGTAATGGATGGGAGTAAAGTGCATTAGCATTTATGTATTGAAGATCCAAACTAATTTTGGAGCTTATGTGCCTATCCTCCAGATGTAATAGGCATTTATGTGTGTTTAATGAAAGTAGCTATATTTAAATGATAGATTAGATACTTTTAGGAGCTTAGGGGGGAAAGAAAATGATAGACACCCTCAAACCTAATATCATTGTAACATTATTCAGAATTCATAAGCTGTAGAGCTGCAGAGGAGAATAGATAATTTTATGCATTCTAGCTGTTGTTATTTACCATGTACAAGAGCACTGGAATTAATAGAAGAAAGCTTTGATTCCAATTTATGTGTTTGTTATGGTTGTTGGAACCACCTTTAACCGGTATGTCGCAGGCTTGTTTGCATTCTTTGTATGAATTTTCTTTCAATCCTATGTGCGTATATAGACTCTAAAATTCTATGTTGAATGTTTGAATTCTGGATAAGGGGACAATGAGTTTCAATTGTTTCTCTTTCTGATAACCCCTTCAAAGGGTGAAGTCGAGGGTCTGCAAGGAGTGCATCGACTAGGCTCTAAGTTTCATCTCAGAACTCTCAGAGAAGATTCAAATTTGTGTCTTTACTGGAAAGAGTGTTAGCAGAGCACAGATCCATGCAAAGTGTGCACAAGCTGGGAGAGGGAACAAATTATCTCAAATTCACAGAGGAGTTGAGGAATTCTCTATTGCAAAGAGTGCATAGATTCGAAGACCCAAATAACCTAAGGTTATTTGAAATTTTTCCGCAAGGAATGCATCGAGGAACCCTTTTGGAAACCTTTGATTCGCAAGAGGAAACTCAAAAGGGATATAACCATTGAGAAGTTCAAAGGGAGGTGGAGGTCGAAATCGTTTCACAGAAGTTAAGTTCAGGAGGGAGGACAACATGTCATTTGGAAAGAAGTCTTCGTGAAGTTGAAACAGACGGTGGAATCGCTTCAAGGAGAGGTGTCGAAGCTCTATAGGCCATTGGATTTGATAGACCAACAGAGGGATTAAGACTGGGTGTCTTTCAACACTCTTAAGCTAAAAAAGGATAGTGACCGTAAGATCTGGATCAACGAGGGTCGTTGATCTTCTATGTGAATTTGTTTATCAGAATTTGAGGAATGGACTAACCAGTGGTTTGGGTCGAGTGTTGTGGATTTTCGATTGATGAAATCTTTATACAACAAGAGTTGTTGGATCGAGGGAGACACACAGTCATCGAACTCGTCGAAGGCACAATTTCAGAGTCAGGGATTTGTAGAGGGAGAGGAATGACTCTTCGCTATTCTCTCAAGTTGCGAAAACCGAAGACTCGTGCGAACAAGTGTTAAGGAACCAATCTGTAAGCAGAGTAAATAGAGGTGGTAGGTGGCATGTTCCTATCTCTTTGGGTGGAGTCAACCTTCGTTGACATATCGCATTTCGGGGATTCACAAGGGAAGAGCACAAGAGTTTGGCGCTCCAACTCTCGAAGTCGCGAGTTGCGAAAGGTGCTTGCGTTAAGGCTTGGATGTGGTCATATTGGAAAAGGGTATGAAAAGGGGGCTTACACCTTAAGCCCATTTGCAATTTCGCATCTCGGATATTGCTAAGGGTCGTGACATTGTATTTGAAGTTTCCAACTCGCGAGACCCAAAAAAAAATTGCGGTTTTAAACAAGGAGTTCAGTTAACCCTTGTCGTGGTTTAGAGAATATCCTGCGCGGATCCCGGTCTGAGGACAGGAGGTCTGCTGATCTAGATTTATGTAGGAACACAATGAAATGCATAAATACACATAAACACAGAGATGCAGCGGAAATAAGACTTCATTTCATTAATAACAAATTACTGAAATATGCTTACAGACAGAATGGAAATAAACTAGCTAGGGCACTGATAACTTATCTCTGAGAAGAGATGTGGCCGCTACTCGCATCTATGAGAAGATGATGACAATGAGGCTCTGAAGGCCCTTTTACAATAAACGGGAATGCAAAAATTCCTAGAAATCCAAAAACCTAACCCTGGGAGATGAAGCGCCAAAATTGATGTGGGCACCGTTTGGGTAAGTTGGTGCATCAACTTCCCGGGGTCGTAACTTTTGCATACGATCTCCATTTTAGGCGTATGATAGCTCGTTGGAAAGATCTATCTGAGGCTTACAACACTTGAGACAAAATAACATCGTTAGATGTTATTTTGCGAGAGAAACATAACCAAAAAAACATCGTTTAGGGCCTCAAAATGGCCCCGAAAGTTCAGGACCTGAAAAAACTGCTAAAAATAGTAAATTGTGTGAAAAATGAAAAACTGAAAGAAGCAATGGTGGTGGTCCAAGTGGAGTAGGTGGGTGGCCACCAATATCCACCTAGATCATTCCTCCCCCCTTAGGAAGCAATGGTCCCCATTGCGTTGAGTTCCTCCATGAGATGAGGAAACTTCTGTTGAACTTGGTCCCTGGTGAGCCATTTTCCTTGGTGAAGGAGTTGGCCTGCTTTGAAAACTCGATATAGTGGTATCCTTTGTTTTCGGGTGTGATTGATATGTGTATCCATGATCTGATCAGTTTTGGCTTGTTCCATGCAGTCTAGATTTAACTCTGTTTGTGTGAGTTGTTCTGCCATGTCGGATGTGTCTAGTAGAGCTGGAAAGTAGGGTCGAAGGCGGTCCACATTGAACACTGGGTGCAGACCAAGGAATGGTGGAATGTTGAGCTCAAAATAATTTTCTCCTACAGCCTTGGTGAGCGTGTACGACCCATATCGAAGTGGATAAAGCTTGTGGTGGGGTCCATTGAGGCGCTCCTTTTGCAAATGTAGCCACACTTTGTTGCCCACATGGAAGTTGTGTGGCACCCGATGTTGATCATGTCGTTTCTTGTACTTAGCATTGGCTCTGTCCAAGATGTCATGAACCTGTTGGCGGATGTGTTGAATGTGCTCAATGAAGTTGTTTTCCTTATCCTCCTCAGACTGGACATGAGATGAATCTTCCTAAGTAGCCACAAATGGCATGGCTATGTCAATGGGACATAGTGGATGGAATCCCAAGCCCACTTGAAAGGGGTTGTGGCTAGTTGAGCTATGGAGAGCCCGGTTGTAGCTGTGTTGTACATGGGGGAGGCTCTCATCCCATGTGCGTGGATGATTTGAATTGTACATGCGCATAATGTGTACGATCATCCGGTTGACGACCTTTCTCTGGCCATCAGTTTGCAGATGGAAAGTTGTGGACTTGGTGAGCTTGGTGTCCAACATCGACCAGAGGTTGGACCAAAATGTACTAAGGAACCTACTGTCTCGATCTGAGATGATATACTATGGGATCCCAAAGTGTACCCACACTCATTCCGTAAATTCTAACCTTGTACAATATCTACTACAAACTAATATTCAGAAAAGAACAGAAAAGATACAATGGCAAATACAAACATTACACAGAGATTTTTCACTTGTAAACCCAAACCAGGAACAACCAGCATATATTATATTCATACATTGTGTTACATTTTTTACAATACAATATACATATAGAAGCCAACAACATCCAAAACCCTAACCCAATGACCTAGATTAGTCCAAAACCCTAATTCCTTAACTGGAAATAGAAAACCATCGGCAAAAAACCATGTGCCGAAGAACCACCTAATATCATGTGGTCCCGGAAATACGGCGTCTCGGTAATATGTCGTCCCGAAAAAAAAAATTCGAGGGCGTTGCCTCCGAACCCCTGCGCGGGGGGCTCTACCCCCCTGTACCCCCCCTCTAACCCCCCTACACGCCCGGTGCATATGCTTAGACACTACTACTTGTGCAAAGAATATAACACATACCCAACATTCTCCCACTTGTCGTTTTCTTTGCACACATGGGGTTACAAGGTTACATAATCAACAATCCAGGGCAGCAATGCCCATTGATCCTCTACACCAAGAGAACTTCTCAGTGCTCATAGATTTTGTTAATGAATCTGCAACATTCTTCAAAGTGTCCACCTTCATCAGTGATACTTTCTTTTCTTCGATCATGTCTCTTACAAAGTGATATTGAACATCAATGTGCTTTGTCTTTGAATGATAAGTAGGGTTCTTTGCCAAGAAAATTGCACTTTGACTGTCACACTCTATCCTTAAAGCTTCTTGTACCAACCCAATACATGAACACAATCTTTGTAACCATACTGCTTCCTTACTTGCATGAGTGGCTTCCATGTATTTAGATTCTGTAGTTGAAAGTGCCACTACAACCTATCTTTCGCTCATCCAACTTATTGCTCCTCCAAACAGGTTAAACACATACCCTCTTGTGGATCTCCTACGATCCAAATCTCCATCCTAGTCTACATCCACAAATCCATGTATATCGACCACTCTGTCCAATCCAGGTCTTCCTTCGTAGCACAATCCATAGCTAGTAGTTCCACACAAATACCTGAAAACCCTTTTTACTGCTGTCCAATGCTCCTTCCCTGGTTTTGACATATATCTGCTCAAAACTCCCACTGCATGTGCAATGTCTGGTCTAGTACAAACCATTGCATACATCAAACTACCAACTGCACTCCCAAATGGAACATGAGACATGTCCTCCTCTTCTTCATGTGTCTTGGGACATTGATCCGCAGATAACTTTACACCAACATGAATAGGAACCTTAATCGGTTTACATTCCTGCATATTAAACCTCTACAATATTGTCTCGACATATTTTCTCTGATTTAACCAGAGTTTCCTCCTTTTTCGATCTCTTTAAATTTCCATGCCCAAAATGAAATTTGAAGCACCAAGATCCTTCATGTCGAATTTAGAGGACAACTGAGTTTTCACATCTTGGATAATCTCCTTGTTGTTTCCTATCAACAACATGTCATC
>SNQJ01S0017122.1:109115-123787 GCA_010110895.2 Picea sitchensis | reverse complement strand
CCATCATCACGTTCCTTTGTTTCTCGAGGGCCTCCTCGAGCAACATTTGGATAGGATCTCCTGCTCCCTCATCTTTCTTTTCTTCCCCCATGGGCGGTCGTCGGGATTTGCAAGGTTGATCTTGCAAAGGTTCAACCAGATCGAGCCCCACCTCCTTATACCCTGATCTCATTGGGGACATGCAAAGAAGGATCGAGAATGAGTAGACCGCTCTGATACCACTGATCCAGATTTATGTAGGAACACAATGAAATACAAAAATACACATAAAAAAAGAGATGCAGCGGAAATAAGACTTCATTTCATTAATAACAAATGACTGAAATATGCTTACAGACAGAATGGAAATAAACTAGCTAGAGTGTTGGTAGCTTATCTCTGAGAAGAGATGTGGCCACTACTCGCATCCGTGAGAAGATGATCACAATGAGGCTCTGAAGGCCCTTTTACAATAAATGGGAATGCCAAAAGTCCTAGACATCCAAAAATCTAACCCTGGGAGATGAAGCGCCAAAAGTCATGTGGGCCCCGTTTGGGTAAGTTGGTGCATCAACTTCCCAGGGTCGTAACTTTTGCATACGATCTTTGTTTTAGGTGTATGATAGCTCATTGGAAAGATCTATCCGAGGCCCACAACGCTCAAGGCAAAATAGCATCGTTAGATCTTATTTTTCGAGAGAAACATACCCAAAAATACATCATTTAGGGCCTCAAAATGGCCTCGGAAGTTCAGGACCCGAAAAAACTGCTAAAAATAGTAAATTGTGCGAAAACTGAAAAACTGAAAGAAGCAATGGTGGAGGTCCAAGTGGAATAGGTGGGTGGCCACTAATATCCACCTGGATCATCTGCACCACTTAGGGATATGTTCGCTGAAGTTTACCAGATGGATCACACAATCCCACGAACCTCACTAAATGTGTCCCAATGGAAAAGTGGGATTTTGAATAGTTAGTAGTCTATTTAAAAGCTTTTAGAAATTTCAGCAGCTCATAGTCTCCCTAACATATAAGGTAAATAGCTTTCTATATAAAAATCACAAATCAATAAAATCTTTTTCTTTTCTCATAATTTGTTTTAATCAATTATGTTAATTTTAAATTGTTTTAACATATAAATTAAAAATTTTGATTCATTATAATTATTTAGATAGTATTTTTTGGTACATGACATCAAAGTGTAATTATGACTAGTATTTGATTATATATATAAAATTAAGATTAAATATTACTTGAAATCACATGATCACATGATGTAATTTCATAATCTAAATTTTATACTAGGAATTTTAAAACTAAATCCCTAATAAATCTATTTTCATAATTTAAATGAAGAATGATAAAAGTCACAATGAATTTTTGAACAAATCACAAATACAGACAAATCACCAGGTAACACAATTTATTGATCGATTTTCAACAGCCATTTCTACGCTCACCTGGCTGCAAATGGCAAGTCACAAGTCTGTCCCATAAGTGTGGGCAGAAAGACTCTTGACATAGAGCAGGAACGTGCTTTGTTGAAAATGGGGAAGGATGCGACCCCGCATTAAGTGGAATACATGTAGCATAATGTTATGATTTTCAGTCTGAAGTAGAATTTTGGTCGGATATGGCTATCTTATCATATATACTAGGCCCACTGCCCATTCCTGATTCCTTTTTATATTATCAGAAAACACAAAAATACCACGTGGAGATAAGCTTCATAATAAATTATATGACTAGACACTTATTTGTCTTTCTTCCTAACCGTGATGTCAACCCATAATTAAGACCAACTCTCTGATCTGTAATTAAGACCAACTTTAAACGTTTTAATTTTGGAGGATTTTTTGGCAATTTTTTTTTGCCCGAAATTCAGTGATGAATGGTTGATCTCTAGATTTGAGTGGCTAAATTTGTATAATTTGAATGCTTCAGGATTTTTCGTCAAACTGAATCTTCAGAAATACAATTTAAACAACAAAAAATAGCAATTTTATCCAATTTTACATCGCAGGATTCCCACCAAAAATACCCAAAAATAAATCGCAGATAATTTTAGGATATTAATAAATGTACAGAATCTAGAGGCTTGTTATGTTTAATATGTTTTAATATTATATTTGATGTTTGTTTTTTCTGGTGTTAATATCTTATTGTTCTTAGATTTTAACTTTTGTTACTTTAATTTTAAGTTTATTATATTAAAATATAATATTATTTATGTAAATATGTAATAAACTAAGAAATTTATTTAATATTTAATATTTAATATTTCATTTTATTTTGTGAATGAAGAAGTTTTATATTAGGGTATATCCATTTTAATTTCAGATTTATCAAACAATTAGAGTCATCAAATTTATTAATGTGTGATTTTTTTAACATTTAATCTCATATCAAGTATTGGTATCTTAGTTTTTTATTTTACATGTGATGTGATTTATTTTAGATGTTGTCATGCATACATAGTTATTTTTTAAAATTGAGCCCACTTTATTTTTGTTATTATTAGTTTTTCAATTAGGTCAACTTCAATATTTGTAACCTTAGGCTAAGGTGACAACATCTCCTCCATAGGATATAGAGCACCTAACTACTCTTAGTTCAAAAGGTAAGATATAAACAAATATGTGAAGATTTTGGTAGTTTACATAGTTAGTTGAGGCTAAAAAAATTGTGATGAATATAATAAAAATATTATATATTGATATAAATGTTCTTTTCTAATTGAAATTGGGTAATTTGTATTATCAAAAAGATGTACAAAATAGTTTGTGTAGAAAATACAAAAGGTTATGTGCTCACAAAATTCAATTTTGTAGTGCTTGCTACTACTATCAATTTTATAGTAAATGCTTAATATGCTAGAAAATTTAAAATACATTAACTTAACTAAAAATGTGACAATTGGTTACCTCTTCGAGGCCTATGTTTGCTAGGATAGAGACTTGGTTCCTAATCTCCATGTCCTCTATCAATTATGTCCTCTTCTTTTAGTTCCCCATACCCTGAATTAACGCACACCTTGATTCCAAAACTTTGGGCAGATTGACTACCATATTCCCTAACATGTTGCATTTAACTTTAAGGGTGACAATGTGTTGCTTTTGTTGAACCAATGTACCCATTACATGAGAAAATTGAGAAATGGACTAATATTCATTATCATAGTCTTTGAAGTACTCGAAAATTTAGAGGTTCTATTACTTTGGATCATTCATTTCTAGAATAAAAGTAATCTAACAATTTCTTGCAGCTCCCTAAAATCTATTAATGTTAATCCAAATATAGAGAACTAAACTTGAAAGAAAAAATAGAACCTATCAAGCCAATAAACCCACAAAAACAATCTCAAGGCTTCCCATAAACTATGAGCAAAGCACTCGAGAGATAGTGCCAAACCACACTATAAAACATAACACCCACACGAGAGAGAAAATTCATTTTTCAAGAAGGAACTTCGAAAATCTGGACAAAAATACAACATAACCAAATATATAGTCCCCCACTTTAATTGTGGTTGCTTGATCAAGCTAAAGTGAACCATGCCAATTCAATTACAATTTGTAAGAAAGTGGGATCTAATTCACATATAATTTGTAAGAATTGAATATCCAATAAACCAGAAGTACTCAAAACGGTCAACCTTACAAAATTCCCTTCATACCTTGAATTCACGAGACAAGGAATGATTGTTTCCAACTTGTAAACAATAGCTATATTGTCCATGAAATGATAGACTAGGTTAGATAAATTTCCATGGTCCCTCCATTGCCACGCTTGAAATTTCTCCATAATCCCTCCTTTCTTATGGTATAATCTGATCCAAACTTCAAATCCCTTATTGACTATGAGCTCGACCAGTTGAAGGGGGATCTCAATTATCTTTGTCTTTGTTACCTTGTGTAACACCCTGGGTTTTGAAGCCCCATATTAAATAATTTAGTTTGTTAATCAATGAAAGAACAGGGTGCCCAAACAATTAAAAGAGACCAATATGCCTAGGAAATGTACTATTTGATCATTATTAATAATAAATGCATCACTCGTTGCTAGACGAACAAAGACAAGACTTATAGGGGGCTATGATTCCATAAGAGAGGGGGCTTGAGGGGCTAAGTTTTTATTTTATATTTTATTTAAACCCATTTTTGTTTTAATGGAGAATAACAATTACATGAGCTTCTTAGGGGGAAGGCCAAGTGGTTCCTTAATTCCAAGAATTACATAAACCCATCTTTGGTCTGTTGTGGGGGTATCTTCTTCACCCATTCACTCATTCGTTGTTCATTGTTCATTGTTCACACCTCTCACCCTGTTGTCTCTCCATTCACTCTATCGCCCACTTTTCTTTCCTGATTCACATTTTTCTTTGGAAGGGAAAACAAATTGTTGAAGAGGAGCTATGGTTTTTTAGGATGTGAACACTGTTGGTGTATTCCGACCATGAATTAAAGCCCACATATGTGAGATTCTTTGTCCTGTGTTTAGTTTTGATTACATTTGTGAGTCCCGAGAGTCCCAACATGGAGATTCTTGACCAACTGCATTGGAGCCCTCGAAGGAGATGGTCAACCTAAGGGAGTGTGTGGAAAAGAAGGGGGGCCATTATGTTGGTTTGTGTAGGTTGGGTAGAAGAGAGCTGGTGTACTTTGGATTGTTATGGGTGCTCAAAATACTGTGACAGATTTAGTGTTGACTAGTTTTGGAAGCCGAGTGACACTCTGGAATCGTCCTTATGGATTCACAACCCTATCTTGGGGGTGACACTATTTTTTAGACTTAGAAAAAAAATGTCTATGGTTGGGTGGAATGTCCTTGGTCTGCAGCCAGTTGGTGATTCGTTTCATTAAAGATAAGTGATCTTTGCTATGGTTTTATTTAGTTGTGTATTTATTCTGATGTGTATTTATTTATCTATGAATTTCATATCCATGGTATGATCTAACTTTATTAATTAAAAGTTAGATCAGAAGTCGAAACTAGTCCAGAGTGGATTTGAAGTGGCATAGCCCAACCTAGGGGTGGTTGGGTACGTTACATATTAGTATCAGAAATTTTGGTTGAAACAACAGACCGGTATGGGCTGGAACTGTCGGATAGGGTATTGTGGTTAATAATGAATATATCTTCAAAATCTTAAAGTTAAGGAGAGATAGCGTTGTAGAGATCTCGTAGAAGCCAAAGCATCGTATAGACATGTATCCTTTGTAAATGATCGTAGAATAGTGACCATTCTCTTTTGAATTCGAAAGCGATCACCACCGTGGAGTCAAGGAGTTATGGATCATTATATCGGAAGACAAGTGAATGAGGACCATTAGATAAAGGTGAAACTAAAGGTTGGGAGATATTAAGTCATAGCTATCACATTAAACCTGTTGAATTCTAGTCCTTGATCAAATCCAAGCACAAGATGAAAATATCTAGAACTTCGTCGCTTCAACGATTTTTGGGAGAAAGGAAGAAGTGTAAAAAAATGGTCAAAGTAGCAAAGTCCCACTGAATGTCCAATCTGATAGGAGGCTTGGGTGAAATCTTAGTTGTTAGTCAGGGTCCTCTAGCATTGACCACTTTGATAATTTTAACTCTAGGAAAATGAAACCCTCTTAGAACTGCTATAACCTAGAGTTGAGGAACGCGAAAGCCTCGAAGTCTCTTCGATCATTAGATTGAGGGAAGGAATTCAAAAGTAATGACGACCATCAGATATAGAAAGGGCGGAAGGATCACAAATTTTTGAAGCTTCAGAACTTCGCCACTCCGGTGATTAATGAAAAATGGGCAAAGCGTCGAAGTGTCGAATCTCTAAAGTGTTGAAACCATGCAGTGTAAATCCATCATTGTGAAATCATGTAGGTCATCATATCCGGGGAAGAGAATGTGGATCACCCATTTGATGGATGACACATCATAGGCCACGTGGTAGGGGTGAAACGTGGGGACACATGTCACCCGGATTGAATACCATTTGAACACTAACATGATATTTTGTACTGAAACATAGCACACACTCCATGGGTCCACATCACCATGGGTGATGCCAACATGTCACGTCAACTCCGAGAGTATGGCCTCTGGGGGTGTTCAACATCTCTACTAGTGAAAGTGTCAAAGACCAATGTCGTGAAATCATGTAGTCTGTCAATCTAAGATCCCTTCAGGACCTTTCTCAACCATTAGATCGAGTAGTGGAAGGATGGTGTAAGCACTTTGACAGTTGACACTCCGAGAAGTGGAACAACTTGAGAGTTGTAATGTCCTCGAGTCCCGGAGCACCGAAGTCCTGAAATGAATAAGGACTGTCCATCCCAACACTTTATTAATTCATGGTCGTTGTATCAATAGTGGAAGGATATGGTAACAACTTTGGTGAGTATCACTATGTGAGAGTTGAGAGACTTGGTAGTTGTAATGTTCTAGAGACCCGTAGCATCGATGTCCCAAATTGATTGAAGTTGTCCATCTCAGCATCTGATTAATTTGTGACTGTTGATCTCATTGAAGCCTATAGATGGGGCAAGATCTTCCAGTCGATGGGAGATCAAATATCGACCATTTGATATGCTAATAGAGTTATTGGAAGGGATTCGATGAATTTTATCTTTGGGAGGAATCCAAAGATTGAAAGGAAAAATAGTCGAAGGCAAAAATCCGGTGGACTTGGTCCTAACATCGGTCTCATTAAAAGGTAACCGAGGTCAATTTGAGGTGGAAAAGGACCCAGAAGTGACTAAACCCTTACAAATTGTGTTTGAGAAAGCTCATGTGTAGATGAATATAGAGGAAGGCACAAACTAATGAATAAGCTTGCGGTTTCGAGTCGTGGCCACATGGAAAGTGGTTTGAAGGAAGCACCTGTGAAGAATTCAAATTTTGTACTAGAAATGGAGTGTTACAATGTGGAGAATGATAATATATTCTTCATGAATTGAGAATAAAAAGGACCCATAGCATTGTTTGGATTTATTTTTTAATATGCATAATTCTAACAAAATGGTGGCTTGCACATTTTGCAAAATTACGGTGTGTAAACAAATCCATTCAGAATGCATATTCAAGAAATGGAAGAAGGAGAGGGAGATTCCAATCATGATAAAGAGGCCAAAGGTCAGAATAAATAGTGTTGGTAATGAAAATATAGAATCCAATGGACAACATTCGAAAGGGGAGAAACAAACATTGATAGAGACTGTGAGAATCCTGAAAATAGAAGTGCAGAGCTACAAAGAAGGAAATGAGATATTGATAAGAGAAAAAAAATAGATGAAATCTCAAGTGATGGAAATATTAAATAAGTTGTAGAGGAAAACAAGGAATGGATCAAACTAAAAATAAGAGGAAGAGGGAAGATGTCATGAAAGAAGAGATGACCGCAAAATAACTAGTTATTCAAGAAGTGGTAGCAGAACTCATAGGCTTCACTCACCTCCCTATTAAGAAAGGAAATTTTATGCATCTGAAGATTCCATAAGTATCCCATAGGTGTCTATTGTTAGGCACCAAAGAAGAATACATGAATTGGATAGTTTGCAAGGAGAGTTGAGGAAGCTTAAGCCAACATCCTTTGATGGAGAAAGAGAAATGGAAGATGATGTTAAGGCATGGTTTCTTAGACTCAGGAGGTGTTTTTAGTTGCATAACTACTCATCAAACCTAGAAGCCATAATTGCCACATATCATTTACATGGGGAAGTTGTTATGTGGTGGGATCACCTGAAGCATGTTGAGAACATTAATGAGAATATGATAACTTGGACACAGTTCAAGAAATATTTTTAGAAGGAGTACCTTTCAGAGAACTTCTATGATAAGAATATGCATGATTTGTTTGAACTTAGGATGGGAAGAATCACCATGGAAGAGTATGAAAAGAAGATCGTGGGGATGCTAAATAAAGTGGGGTTTGTATAATGTGAGAAGGTGAAAGTACAAAGGTTTTTAAGTGGATTGGCCTCATTTTATAAAGAGAAGATCTAGTATGATGAAGAAAGGAATTTGAATGAGACCATTAGGAAGGCTAAGTACCTATATGAGAAAGGAAAAGGTAGAGAGTATTTGCACGAATCGTTGAAGGATAGGAAGAAGGAGAAATCTGATCAGAGGAGGAAGGGATTCAAACCTCCTTTCAATATAATTATCCCTAATAAAATTCATCAAGACTGGTAGCTAAGGATGAATCCAAGAGAGAAGACTCCTTGGGAAAAAGGTGAAGAAGACTCCTTGGGAAAAAAGGGAAGATCACCAATCCAATGTTGGGGATGCAATGAAGATCAGATGGACAAGGATTTCTCTCACATAAAGGACAAAGTGAAGACCATGCACAACATCCAAGAGGCTACAAGAGTAGAAGACATGGGAATAATTTATGCAGCCTTAGATGATTGGCAAGAAGAGTACGAATTCAATATGATCGAGGTGGAAGATGATATCATTAATCAACATGTTTTTATTTTAACTAATTCAGGAGCAAGCCATTGTTACATTGATCCTAAAACAGTGGATAGATTACGTTTCGAGGAAAGTGAGCTTGAAAAATAAAGTTTTGTTCAGCTAGCCACTGGAACAAAAGGAGAATCCATGATATGGTCAGAGGTTGTTCCATAAATCTTAATGGTGTGCACAATAATGTTGATCTAAATAGTATATCATTGGGATCTTATTATATTCTAATTGGAATGGATTGGTTGGAAAAGAATCATGTTGGCCTATATTGTCATAACAAGAAATTTACATGTCTTGATGAAGAAGGAAAACAAAGAATTGTGAAAGGAGTTCTAAGACCCATGGCTATAAGGGATATTTCAACCTTACAGTTGAATAGATGTTTCAAAAAGGGATGTCAATTGTATGCATCCCATGTGGAGGAGCCAGAAAATATAAAGGAGCCAAGCCTTGAATAAATCTCGGTACTACAAGAATTTGAAGATGTATTCCAAGAAATACCAGGGTTTCCACAAAAGAGGGAGATATATTTCTCTATTGATCTAGTTCAAGGAGCTTCTCTGGTATCCAAAAAACATTACAGAATGAGTACACCAGAATTAAAAGAATTACAAATGCATTTGGAAGAATTGTCGAAAAAAGGGTACATCCATCCAAGTGTTTTACCTTGGGGATCATCGATACTCTTTTTCAAAAAGAAGGATGGAACCTTAAGGCTATGTATTTACTTTTGACAACTGATTAAATCCACTGTAAAGAACAAGTACAGTCTACCCAAAATTAATGACCTCTTTGATCAACTAAGAAGGGAAAACATATTTTCAAATATAGACTTGATATTAGGATATAATCACGTAAGAATCAAGGAAGACAACATCAATAAGAAAACCTTTAGAACTAGGTATGGGAATTATGAATTTGAAGTGGTTCCATTTGGAATGTCGAATGTACCAACTGTCTTTATGTTCCTAATGAATGGCATATTGAAAAATTATTTGGATAAGTTTGTCATAGTATTCTTGGATAACATACTTGTCCATTATAAGTCAGAGGAAGATCTTGAACATCACCTAAGATTTGTATTGCATGTGTTGAGTGAACATCAGTTGTATGCCAATCCTAGTAAGTGTTCTTTTTACCAAAAACATATCCATTAATTGGGGCACATTGTTACAGAATAAGGTATAGCAGTAGATCTAGAGAATATTGAAGCCATTAGAGGATGGACAACACCCAAGAATGTTTCAGAAGTCATATTTTTTATGACATTAGTTGGTTACTACATAAGATTTATAGCAGGGTTCTCTAAGTTTGCTCATCCCATCACTTTTTTGCAAAAAAAGGGAATTAAATTTGAATGGAGATATGAGTGTGAAGAGAAATTTAATTTGTTGAAAGAATTACTTACTATTGCATCTATTTAAAATATTATTGACCCAAATGAAAGTTTTTTGGTATGTACAAATGCATGCAAGGAAGGACTTGGTGGAGTCCACACTCAAAATGAACATGTCATTCATTATGAATCCATAAATCTTAAAGAACATGAGAGGAACTATGCCACACATGACTTGGAACTTGTTTCCATTGTTCACGCATTGAACATGTTGATGCATTATCTCATGGGGATGAGATTTGAATTAAGAGCAAATCACAATGGTCTGAAGTATCTTTTTGAACAACCAACTTTGAATGCCAGGAAAACAAGATGGTTGGAATTTTTAAGTGAATACGATTTCGATATCAAGCATATCAAAGGAAAATAAAATAAATTTGTTGATGCACTTAGTAGAAGAGTACACATCNAGAGAAATTTAATTTGTTGAAAGAATTACTTACTATTGCATCTATTTAAAATATTATTGACCCAAATGAAAGTTTTTTGGTATGTACAAATGCATGCAAGGAAGGACTTGGTGGAGTCCACACTCAAAATGAACATGTCATTCATTATGAATCCATAAATCTTAAAGAACATGAGAGGAACTATGCCACACATGACTTGGAACTTGTTTCCATTGTTCACGCATTGAACATGTTGATGCATTATCTCATGGGGATGAGATTTGAATTAAGAGCAAATCACAATGGTCTGAAGTATCTTTTTGAACAACCAACTTTGAATGCCAGGAAAACAAGATGGTTGGAATTTTTAAGTGAATACGATTTCGATATCAAGCATATCAAAGGAAAATAAAATAAATTTGTTGATGCACTTAGTAGAAGAGTACACATCATGCATTCTACAATTGTTAGTATGCACCAGTCAGATTTAAGGAGCATAAATTTAGATGTTGTTGTCACATACGAGCATTACCTATAGGTAAAATAAAGCTTACAACAAGAAAATGTACAATAGAAAATTAAGGAATATGATATGAAGGAAGATGTATTACTTATGCATAAAAATAGAATTTATGTTCCTAGTTCCTGGGAACTTAGGAATTTGGTATCAAAGGAAATGCATAATATTCCATATGTTGAACATTCTTATTACTAGAAAACAATTGTAGCAGTAAGAAGCCAATTCTTTTGTCCAGGATTGAAAAGAGATGTTGTTGGTTATACTTATAGATGTATGGAATGTCAGAGAGCGAAGGTTGATAATGGGCACCCAATGAGTTTGCTACAACCATTACCAGTTCCAAAGAAGAAATGGGAAGCGGTAACCATTGATTTTATAACAAATATGCCCAGGACAACAAGAAAACATGATACATTCATGGTCATGGTTGATAAATTGACAAAGGATGTTTATTTTTTTCCTGTAAAAATGACTCATACAATAGATAATATTGCAAATATTTACACGAGGGATATTTCTAGGTTGCATGAGATACCTAAGACAATTGTCTCAAACAGAGATACAAAGTTTACTTCAAATTTATCGAGGGGATTTTTTAAAGGATTTGATACAAATATGAAATTTAGCACAAAATACCATCCAAATTCAGATGGGAAGACAAAGAGAGTCAACTGAGTAACTGAAGACATTTTGAGAATGCATGTGATGGATAAGCCATCTAAGTGGGAAGATTAGTTGCATTTGGTTTAGTTTACCTATAATAATGGGTATCAATCTTCATTGAAAATGAGCCCATTTGAAGCGTTGTATGGTAGGAAAGGCAATACTCCAGTGAGTTGGGACAACTCAACATATAGAGTGGTACTTGATCTAGAATTTTTCAAGGATATGGAATACCAACTGGTTATAATTAAGAAAAATTTAAAGGCAACTCAAGATAGACATAAAATTAATGTAGATAAGAACAAAAAAGATAGAGAATTTAAAGTCGGGAAGCATGTTCTTTTAAAAGTGAAGCCCAAGAATAGCTCTTTGAAGTTGGGAATTTTTACAAAAACAACATCCAGATTATGTGGTCCATTTGAGATATTGGATATAATAGGGCCATTTTCATACATGCTTGCATTGCCTTCTTCCATGAATGTGCATAATGTATTTCTTGTCTCTTTGCTAAAAAAATATGTACATGATCCTAACCTTGTTATTGATTAGCATCTGATTCAGGTAGAGACAGAGGAATGATTTCAGGTCCAGCCAATGTGAATATTGGATAGAAAAGACAAAATGCTTGAGAATCGACTTATATTGCTAGTTAAAGTGTAGTGGACTTACTACAATCCTAAATATGCTACTTGGGACCATGAAGATTCCATGCGGGTAGAGTACACACAACTTTTTGAATAAATTTTGAAATTTTGATTTTATTTTGTATATGCATTGAGGACAGTGCCAAAATAAGGGGGAGTGGATGAAACACCCTGGGTATTGAAGCCCCATATTAAATAATGTATTTTGTTAATCCATGAAAGGCCAAAGTGAACTAACAATTGAAAGAGGTCAGTGTGCCTGGGAAATGTAATGTTTTATCATTATTAAGAATAAATACATCATTGGATACTAGACGGACAAGGACAATAGTTATAGGGGGATATGATTCCAAAAGAAAGGGGGATTGAGGGGACAAGTATTTATTTTATATTTTATTTACCCATTTTTGTTTTAATGGAGAATAATTGTTACATGAGCTTCTTGGGGGAATGCCAAGTGGTTCCTTAATTCCAAGAATTACATAAACCCATCTTTGGTCTGTTGTGGGGATTTCTTCTTATTCAGTCATTCACTCATTTGTTGTTCATTTTTCACACCTATCACATTTTTCTCTCTCCACCAAGTCTTTCACCCACTCGTCCTTCATCATTCTTGTTTGGATTTGGAAGGGAAAACTAATTATTGAAGAGGATCCATGGTTTTTTTGGTTGTAAATAACGCCGGTGTATTCTAGCCATGAATTAAGGCATGTATGTCTGAGATGCTTTGGCTTGTGTTACGTTTTTCTCATAGATGTGAATATTAAGAGTCCCAACATGGAGATTCTAGACCAACTACACTAGATCCATGGAAGGAGATGGAAAGCTTTAGGGACTACGCGGTATAGAAGGGGGCCCATTCTCTTCAGTTGTGGAGGTTGGGTAGAAGATAGTTGATCTGCTATGGATTGTTGTGGGTGCTAAAAATCCCATAAGAGCTTGAGTGTTGACTATTTTGGGAAGCCAAGTGACACTCTGGAAGCGTCCTTGTGGATTCACATCCCTGGCTCATGGGTGACACTGTTGCTGATACTTGGAACAATAATGTCTATGGTTGGGTGGAACGCCCTTGGTCTGCAACCAGTTGGTGATTCGCTTCATTAAAGATAAGTTATCTCTATTATCATTTTATTTACTTGTGTATTTATTCCACTGTGTATTTATTTATCTATGAAATTCATATCCATAGTATGCATGCTTTTTGGTTATTGGTGTGTACGACATATGGTTCATTTATTTTATGTTTTAGCATGCATATTGATCTATGAATGTGAATACTTCATGCATCTTTATTACTTAAAATTTAGATCGGAAATCGAAATTAGTCCAGAGTTGGCTTGAAGTGGTATAGCCCATCTTGGGGGTGGATGGGTACGTTACACCTCGGTTTGGTAATGACATTGGTGTGTGTTTGACATGTGAATTATTAATATCATATTACTTTCCATTGATTTCATGGAGTTTGATTAAGGTGAACCATTAGTCATAAGTTTCCTCACTTTTAAGAAGGGAAACTTTTAATGGATATATATCATCCATGGGCTAATTTTCCATGATTTTTCCAAAAGAAGGATTCATCGATTTCTATTTTCTCTAAAATTGATTCGACCAAATTCTATAGAATAAAATTATTTTTCCTTAAAAATAGACCAAATTTTATAGAAACTATATAAAATCCTTATAAATTTGAACATTTTTACAAAAATATTGTCGAACATTTTATACTTTGCATATTAAGGACTAGACAAGTAATATTCACCAAGGTTTCTACATTTTAAGATAAATTTCCATCCTTAAAAGTGTCCTTGCTTTCAATTTAGTGACTTAATCTACAAGAGAATATTCCTACTAATTGTCTTCCCTTAATACTTGATAGAAAGAGATCATTTGAAAATGATTGACCTCTTGTTGAGTGTGAGCCAATATGGAAACAAGATTATAGTTACAGACAAGGGATTTCTTCTTCATCTACTACATGATTATGATCAAGTATTCTACCATTGTAAGGTATTGAATTTAAGAGTCTAATGCCATGCATAAATCTTCTTGTAAAGGATGTGCCTCAACTTTGTTATTGGATGAGATTCCTAGTCCTCATGCATAAGTGAACTCTTTTTTTCCTTCGAAATCAATGAGGATCCCCACTCCTGCTACCCATTATATTGATATAAATGGTTTTTTTTTTGTAAATAAGCAAGATGAGAACCCTTCTATTCAATCCAGGAAAAGTAAAAATTGATACATCGACTTGCTGATTGAAAAATACCCCCAGAAATGAAACACGAGAGCACTACAAACTATCCTATGCTAAAAGAGAGCCACAAGGAATGCATGAGAATAACAAGATGAAACATACAAGAAAAGAAGAAAGGGTTGGATCATTATGTTGGCCGGAGAGAATCATTTCTTCCTTTTTTAGTACGAACATCAATCCAACTAGAGGAACTGATAGGCTCAAGAACAATCTGCATCAAATCTAGGTGGTTTGAGGAAATGGAAGAATCTTGAGCTACTAAAGCTAAGGGTGCTTCTCTGGCACTGCACGAATTATCTGATTCATGAGGACATTTCTGAGTCCCAGAGAGAGGGGTTGTGGCCATGATTATGTGATTTGATTCATTCTTTTCG
>SNQJ01S0017122.1:70907-101065 GCA_010110895.2 Picea sitchensis | reverse complement strand
AAAAAGGCCACACATTTGTGGTTGAATTTGATGTTTGTTAATGAAATAAGGGAGAAATAATGAATACCCCAAGAACACTACAACCGCTCTCGATCTCATCGTCTATTTGGAAAAATATTTCTATGGATTTCATTGTTGGATTACCTAAATCGAGCAATAAATCAGTCATCATGGAGGTAGTTGATCGTCTTTCCAAATATCCTCATTTTTGTGTTGTCCAACACCTATTCACAACATCGATGATGGTTCAAATTTTCATGGATAATATCTTCAAGCTTTATGGCACACCTCATTCTATTGCTTTTGACCGACATCCCACTTTTACCAACAATTTTTTCCAAGAATTGTTTTGTCTCCAAGGCACCCAATTTCATCTCATCACCTCCTATCATCCCCAGATTGATGTTGAACCTGAAGTTGTCAACAAGTGTCTGGAAACCTATTTGAGGTGTTTTTCATATGAACAATAGAATAAGTGGACTCAAAGTTTACCCCTCACTGAATGGAAGTATAACACATCTTACCATCCAACTACTCACATGATTTCTTTTGATGTTTTATATGAACAAAATCCCGCTTTGGTTCTCTCCTACATGCGAGGTGTATCGAAGGTTCAGTAGCTTGAAAACAATTTTGCAGTTCGCGAGGACACTCTCTGCACCCTCAAAAGAAATTTGGCCATGGTCCAGAATCGCATGAAGCAATAAGAAGATCAAGGTCAGTCTGAATGACAATTTGTTGAAGCAGACTAGGTGTTTCTTCGTCTGCAACCCTATAAGTAGAATTCACTCAAAACAGACCATTGTCAGAAACTTGCTCTCAAATTTTATGGTCCTTATACCATTCTCAGGCGAGTAGAGTAGGTGGCTTACTAGTTATCTTTGCCTAGTCAATCTAAGATCCAACTTGTTTTTCGTGTCTCAAGTTTAAAGAAGGTGATTGGTACTAAGTACCAAACTCAAACCAGTCCCCCTGAGTTGGATGAAGAATGTTCCATTTGGTTCTAGCCACAAGTAGTCTTGGACCAATGCAAGTATCATATCCGTTAACGCACCATCAAGGAAGTGTAAGTGCAGTGGAAAGATACACCTCCAGAAGATGCCAATTGGGAGTCGACTACCATTCTGCAACAATTTCTTCATCTCAAGCCTTAAGGACAAGGCTCTTTTTCAAGGGGGAGGGTATGTTAGGGACCTAGCCTCCCTAACCCCTTGATTCCGATTATTTTCGGCACTAAATGAGAGTAGAGATGTAATAAATAAATGTACAAATAGATTTCGGATATCCAATAATATAACAGAAATGTATAAGAGATGCAACCATAAACACAGAGATACAGTGATACAAAATTTTCAATTAATGAAAAAAAATGTACAAAGATTGTAAAATACGGAGTGAAAGACTCACTATAATGGTGGCAACTTATCTTTGAGAAGAGATGTGTTTGCTACTCACATTCACAAGCAGATGATTTTACAATGAGGCTCCAAAGGCCTTTTTTTCATAAAGAAAATCCAAAACCCTAACCCCGGAATATGAAAAGCCAACATTTTTGTGGACCCCATTTTGGGTAGTTTAGTGTATCAACTTCTCAAGGGCGTAACTTTGGCATACAATCTCCGTTTGAGGCGCACAATAACTCGTTCGAAAGATATTGTCGAGGAGATTCATTTAGGGGGATCAATCAGAGCCTTCCACTATAATTGAGAAGATCGATCCCAAAACACTTTCATTTAGGCCCCCAAAATGGCCCCGAAAGTTAAAAAGTGCTAAAAATAGTAAATTACCAAAATTGCCAGAAAACTATTTTGAGCTAGTCGGAAAAGGTGGGTGGACAACGATATCCACCTAGATCACCCATCATGTATATAGAAAAATATATTTCCATGTAATAAATGTCGACTTTAGTTAATAATTCCTAGTTAATAAATTGGAATAAGTCAATGTAAGAAGACCTAATAAAAGTTTCCACTTCTACAAGGATCTTCCTCTAGAATGATCTTTAGAGGATAGAATTAGTATAAATAAGATTAAGAGTCGTGAGAAGTTTTCTGTTGAGGATTATTGTAATAGATCGTTGTTCTGGAGGAGGTTTCCCCCTCGAAGAGGCAAGTGAACATTATTTCCTATCAATAAATGTATTATTTTGGTGTCGTGATTTCATAAATTGTGTTGTTTTGTTCTTATTCTGTGCAGTATTATGTTTTTTTCTATTATAATAGATCTTGTACCTTACAACGATCATTGATAGGGTGTCACTATCTAAGTCACAAGTAACACACACAAACCATGAGTAATTCACATCTCAAATTCAAATGCTAAATGGCTTGTAAATGTCAAATAAGAGAGATGTATAAGTAAAGGTGAATTAAATTTAGTAGTTTACTCAGTTTTTTTCTTAAACCCTTTTTGGCAGGGGCATCCACAAACCCTCTTTTTTGTGAAATACATCTCACTTTTTCGGAGGGGCACACACAAGTCCCCTTTTTAGGAAGCACCAACAAGTCTTTCTTTTTGTCACTTTTTGAGAGGGGCGCATACAAGCCCCCTTTTTAAGAAGGACCTACAAGCCCCCCTTTTTGCTAAACATGTTAAACAACTCAATGATACACTTAGTGATGCAAGAGAATCATATAAAGCCCAAGTACGTGCCTAAAACCAAGGAGAAAGTTGGACGCGCAGATGCAATTAAATACGTTTTTGTGAAAATGTTGTGACTTTCAAAATCTGAAACATTAATGTAATGGATGGGAGGAAAGTACATTAGCATTTATGTATTGAAGATCCAAACTAATTTTGGAGCATATGTTCGTGTCCACTGGATGTAATAGGCATTTATGTGTGTTCAATGCAAGTAGGTAGATTTAAATGATAGATTAGACAGTTTTAGGAGCTTAGGGGGGAAAATGGATGATAGACACCCTCAACCCTGGTATCATTGTAACATTATTCAAAATTCATAAGTTGTAGAGATGCAAAGGAGAAAGAATAATTTTATGCATTCTAGTTGTTCTTATTTACCATGTACAAGAGCACTCGAATTAATAGAAGAAATATTTTATTCCAATCTATGTGTTTGTTATGGTTGTTGGAACCACCTGTTAATTGGTATGTTGCCAGCTTGTTTGCATTCTCTATATGCATTTTCTTTCAATGTTATGTGTGTATATAGACTCTAGAATTCTATGTTGAATGTTTGAATTCTGGATAAGGGGAGAATGAGTTTCAGTTGTTTCTCTTTCTGAGAACCCCTACAAAGAGTGCAGTGGAGGGTCCACAGGGAGTGCATCGACCAGGCTCTGAGTTTCATCTGAGAACTATCAGAGGAGATTCAAATCTGTGTCTTTACTGGCAAGAGTGCTAGCAGAGCACAGAGCTGTGCAAAGTGTGCGTAGGTTGGGAGGGGGAAAAAATTCTCTCAAATTCACAGAGGAGTTGAGGAATTCTCTGTTGTAAAGAGTGCATAGAGCTGAAGACCCAAATAAACTGAGGTTATTTGAAATTTTTCCTAAAGGAATGTGTGCAGGAACCCTTTTGGAAGCCTTGGATTCGCAAGCGGAAGCTCAGAATGGATAGAACCTTTGAGAAGTTCAAAGGGAGGCGGAGGTCGAAATCATTTCATAGAAGTTAAGTTCAGGAGGGAGGACGCTAGGTCATTTGGAAAAAAGTCCTCGTGAAGTTGAAATAGAGAGTGGAATCGCTTCAAGGATAAGTGTCGAAGTTCTGTAGGCCTTTGGATATGATAGACCAATAGAGGGATTAAGACTGAGTGTCTTTCAACACTCTTAATCTCAGGAAGGATAGTGATTGTAAGATCTGAATCAACGAGGGTCGTTGATCTTGTATGTGAATTCACGTATCAAAATTCGGGGAATGGAGTGACCAGTGGTTTGGGTCGAGTGTTGTTGATTTTTTATTGACGAAATCCCGATACAATGATAGTCATTGGATCGAGGGAGACACACAGTCATCGATCTCTTCGAAGGCACAATTTTGGAGTTGGGGATTTGTAGAGGGAGAGGAACGGTTGTTCATTGTTCTCTCAAGTTGCGAAAACTGAAGACTCGTGTGAACAAGTGGCAAGGACCCACTCTATAAGAAGAGTAAACAGAGGTGACAGGTAATGTGCACCCCTCTCTTTGGGTGGAGTCAACCTTCGTTGACATATCATGTTTCGGGGATTCGCAAGGGAAGAGCACAAGAGTTTGGCACTCCAACTCGTGAAGTCATGAGTTGCGAAAGGTGCTTGCGTTAAGGCTTGGTTGTGGTCATATTGGAAAAGGGGTTGAAGGAGGGGCTTACACCTTAAGCCCATTTGGAATTTCGCATTTCAATTATTGCCAAGGGCTGTGACATTGTATTCGAAGTTTCCAACTCGCGAGACTCGAAAAAAAATTGTTGGCTTAAAAAAGGAGTTCAATTAACCCTTGTCATGGTTTAGAGAATATCCTGGGCGGATCATGGCCTGAGGGCAGGAGGTCTGCACCAGTTGTTGTATCAGAGCATAGAACAAATTCTTTTCTTTCTACAATAGAGAGAAAAGAGGAATTTCACAACCATGCCGCCAAGAAGAAGAGAAAGGCCCATGCCTGATCTAGCAGTTGAAAGAGAAATTTGTGAATTACGTGCCAAACTTGATGCTATGGAGATAGAACAGAGGAGAATAGCTGACACTGGGGATATCAACGAAGCTAAAAATGAAAATGAGGCTGAGAACGAAGGAGAAGAAGTTGCAGTCGAAGATGCTGCAGAAGAATGCTTATTCAGGGTTGTTGCAAGGATATGTGTTAGGGAAAAAATGGACATTCCAATGTATGAAGGCAACCTAGATGTTAAACAGATTCTAGACTGAATTAGTTCTCTAGACAAGTACTTTGACTATGAGGTTGTCGAGGAAGAGAAGAAAGTCAAACATGTTGTTACTAGACTTAAAGGGCATGCAACACTATGGTGGGATGAACTACAGGCTAACAAACGTTGCAAAGGCAAAAAGAAAATCAAGAGCTGGGATATAATGGTTGCAAAGATGAAAGCCAAGTTTATACCCAGAGATTATAAAATAAATTTGTTTTGGAGGATGTATAATTTGAGACAGAAGCTGATGTCAGTGAAGGAATACACTGAAGAGTTCTATAGGATAAACATTAGAGAAGCTCATCGGGAAAGTGATGATGAGAAATTTTTCAGGTATATGAATGGTCTACGATATGACATTCAGGATGAGATGAGCATGATAACCATCCGAACCATAGAATATGCTTATCAGATGGCTCTAAAATCTGAAGAGAAGTCAAGCCGAAAGCAAGGTCAGAGAGGCCAAGGCAGAAGTCAAAGCAGAGGCTAGACAAATGCCCAGGACATAACTGAAAAACCTAAAGAAGAGGGGAGGAAACCTCAACCTCAATCTGAGAGGGGAGGAAGCTCACAGGGGAGGCAGTATGCTGATAGAAATACTTTTCCTCAAGCCAGTGGAAGAGAAAGAGGTAGAGGAGGTGAAGTGAAATGCTTTATCTGTGGAAAAATCAGACATAAATCCTATGAGTGTCCAGATGGGAAGAAATATGGTGGTGAAACTCACATTGCAGAAGATCAAGGATGGAATGTTGAGATAGAGGATGCTGAGGGAAAAATATCTTTGATGATGTGGAAATTTCTCTTGAAACTAGAGAAGGATCCATAGAACCCAGCCCAAAGAAATAGTTTGGTGCTTGTAAAACAAAAGACAGGGTATGCAAGGTCATAGTGGACAACAGTAGCACATATAATATTTCATCTACGGAAATGGTGGAAAAGATGGAGCTGGATACTGTTGTGCATCCAAGGCCATACAAAGTTTCGTGGCTACAAAAAGGACATCGGGTAAATGTCACTAAACAATGTTTAGTTGAATTTAAAATAGGAGGATATAGAGATGAGATATTATGTGATGTCATTCCCATGGATGTTTGTCATCTATTATTGGGTAGACCATAGAAATATGACATAAATAGATGTTTTTCATCTATTATTGGGTAGACCATGGAAATATGACAGAAATGTGGTGCATGATGGGGGAAAGAACACATACAATCTGGAGAAAAATGGTAGGATGCACATGTTGTTTCCAATTAAGGATAAAGAGGTGAAAACAGAGATGAGAAACACAGTACTTCTCATGAGTGGGAAGGAACTTCTTAAGGAATTCAAGAATAAGGAAGACATGCAATTCATTTTGGTTAAGAAGCCCAAAATTGTTTTAAACAACACTAGGATAGATGATTTACCGGAAGAAATCCAGGAGTTGCTAGAAGAATTTGTTGATATAGTAGTGGATGAACTACCTTGTTCGTTGCCACCTATTAGGAGTATAATTCATCATATTTATATTATACCTGGATCCACTTTTCCGAACAAAGTGACATACAGATTGACACCACAAGAGAATGAAGAAGTTAAGAGACAGGTCCAGGACTTAATGGACAAAGGATTGATTCGAGAGAGCTTGAGTCCATGTGTTGATCCAACAGTTCTCATCCCAAGGAAAGAAAGTGGATGGAGAATGTGTACATACTCAAGGGAAATCAAGAAAATGACCATCAGGTACAGGTTCCCATTGTGAACGATGGATGACTTAAGGGATTGCTTGAGTGGAGTGAAGTGTTTTTCAAAGATTTTTTTGAAAAGAGGATATCATCATATTAGAATGAGAGAAGGTGATGAATGGAAGACAACATTCAAGACGAATGAAGGGCTGTATGAATGGCTTGTCATGCCATTTCGCTTGACGAATGCACCTAGTAATTTCATGAGGTTAACGAACGAAGTCTTGAGAGATTTCATTGGGAAATCTGTCACTGTATATCTTGATGATATATTAATTTTCAACAAAACTGAAGTAGAGCATTTGAAGCATTTAGCTACAATGATGAGAAGGTTACAGCAAGAGAAATTGTTGATCAACCTAAAGAAATCATCATTTATGAGGACAAAACTCATTTATTTGGGGTTTGTTATCTCTACAAATGAATTGAAAATGGATCCGGAAAATATAAAGGCGATTAAGGATTGGCCATTGCCGAAGAGTGTGTTTGAAGTTCAAAGCTTCCATGGTTTGGCTAACTTCTACAAAAAAATCATCCAAAACTTCAATGGAATTAATGCAGCGATGATGGATACGGTGAATAAAAGACATAAATCTTTTCACTGGACGGAGGAAGCAGAGAAGAGCTTCAACCTATTGAAGAAGGAAATCACTGAGCAACCAATTCTTGTTTTGCTAGATTTCAGCAAGACATTCTAGGTCAGGTGTGACACGAGTGGATTTTCCATTGGAGCAGTCTTAAGCCAAGACAACAGGTCGATCGCATATTTCAGTGAAAAACTGAATGAAGCAAAGATTAAGTACTCCACGTATGACAAAGAATTCTACGTTGTCATACAAGCGCTGAAGAAATGGATGCATTATTTGGTTCCAAAAGAGTTTTTTTTGTACAACGATAATCACACTTTGTAGTTGATGACTCGACAAGAGAAGTTGAACCAAAAACATGATAAATGGCTTGAATACATGCAAAATTTTACTTTTCTGATTAAGCATATTTCTGGAACTGCTAACAAAGTTGTTGACACTTTGAGTAGGAAATGTTTGCTTATGAAGGAATTTAGAGTTAAGACTTTGGGTTTTGATAACCTCAAAGAAATATACGAGGATGATCCAGATTTCAAAGAGGCATATGAGGCATCTGAGAATCCAATTGTCAGGGATATAAGCTAATGGACAAAGTACATGATCCAGGATGGACTGTTGTTCAGGGGAAATCAACTATGTATTCCGAAATGCTCCATGAGGGAGAATCTGTTGAAGGAAAAGCACAGCGGGGGATTCTCTGGACAGTTTGGTCATGACAAAATGTTCTCAAAGTTGAATGGCTCATATTATTGGCTAGGGATGAGGATAGATGTGAAGAAATTTGTGGACAAGTGCAAAATTTGTCAGCACACGAAGGGAAAAAGGAAGAACGTAGGGTTATATTAGCCATTACACATACCCGAAAGGCTGTGGGATGCAGTGAGTATGGATTTCATATTAGGACTACCGAGGACAAAGAGGGGATATGATTCAATCTTTGTATTGGTAGAAAGATTTTCAAAGATGGCACATTTTATACCATGCCAGAAAGCTAATGACACAACTCATATTGCGAACCTGTTTTTCAAGGAAGTCATTAGACTTCACGTATTGCGAAGGAGTATCGTTTCTGATCGAGATACCAAGTTCGTAGGACATTTCTGGAGGACCTTATGGAGGAAGCTGGGGACACAATTGTCTTTTAGCTCAGTGTATCATCCTCATACAGATGGAAAAATAAAGGTCGTGAATAGGAGCTTGGGATATTTGTTAAGGATCTTAGTGACTGAGCACCATAGTCAATGGGATCACATTTTGCGACAAGTGGAATTCGCTTACAATGATTCACTCGAGCACAGGGCAAAGTCCATTTAAAATTATATAAGGAATGCAGCCAAGGGGAGTCTCTGAGTTGAAAGATTCAAGACAAGATGAATTAAGGAATGCTAGTGCAGAGGACTTTGCAGAAGGAATGAAGGGGCCTCATGGAAGAATCAAGGAACGGTTGTAGAATTCAAGTCAAGAGTACAAGCGTAGAGCAGATCAACACAGGCGAGAACTTCAATTTGAAGTTGGTGATTTGATTCTTGTGCATCTAAGGAAGGAAAGGTTCCCAAGGGGAACATACAACAAGCTGAAGATGAAGAAAATTGAACTGTGCAAGGTCATAAGAAAATTTGGGGCAAACGCGTATGAGATTGAATTACCCGATGGGGTCAGAATCTCACCGATATTCAATGTCATAGATTTGTACCCTTAAAGAGATGAAGAAGCAGGAGCGGAGGATGAACATGAAGAAATTCCATGGATGAAACAAATGACTATAGCTGAAAAGCCACAGATGGAAGGCATAATTGACAAGAGGACTAACAGAAAGACCAGGAGAAAAGGGTATTTTGAATACTTGGTCAAGTGCAAAGGACATTCAATTGAAGATGCTAGCTAGGAGAATGAAGCAAAAATTCAAAGACATGGATAGACCGTGCAAGAGCTCATGAACAGGAGTTCATGAAAATTTTCAAGTGAGGGAGTATGATGCAGGAGCATCATAGAAATCCAACGTATGCGCCTAAAATGAAGGAGACAGTTGGACGCGCAGATGCAATTAAATACATTTTTGTAAAAACGTTGTGACTTTCAAAATTTGAAACATTAATGTAATGGATGGGAGGAAAGTGCATTAGCATTTATGTATTGAAGATCCAAACTGATTTTGGAGCATATGTGCCTATCCACCGGATGTAATAGGCATTTATGTGTGTTTAATGAAAATAGCTAGATTTAAATGATAGATTAGACAATTTTAAGAGCTTAGGGGGGAAAACGGATGATAGACACCCTCAACCCTAATATCATTGTAACATTTTTCAGAATTCGTAAGCTGTAGAGATGTAGAGGAGAATAGAGAATTTTATGCATTATAGTTGTTGTTATTTACCATGTATAGAAGCACTGTAATTAATAGAAGAAAGCTTTGATTCCAATCTATGTGTTTGTTATGGTTGTTGGAACCACCTTTAACTAGTATGTTGCAGGCTTGTTTGCATTCTCTGTATGCATTTTCTTTCAATGCTATGTGTGTATATAGACTCTAAAATTCTATGTTGAATGTTTTAATTATGGATAAGGGGAGAATGAGTTTCAGTTGTTTCTCTTTCTGAGAACCCTTGCAAAGGGTGCAGTGGAGGGTCCACAGGGAGTGCGTCGACCAGGCTCTGAGTTTCATCTCAGAACTCTCAGAGAAGATTCCAATTTGTGTCTTTACCGACAAGAGTGCTAGCAGAGAACAGAGCCATGCAAAGTGTGCGCAAGCTGGGAGAGGAAACAAATTATCTCAAATTCACAGAGGAGTTGAGGAATTCTCTATTGCAAAGAGTGCATAGAGCCAAATACCCAAATAACCTGAGGTTATTTGAAATTTTTCCGCAACGAATGCGTGCAGAAACCCTTTTGGAAGCCTTGGATTCGCAATCGGAAGCTCATAAGGGATAGAACCTTTAAGAAGTTCAAAGGGAGGTGGAGGTTGAAATCATTTCACAGAAGTTAAGTTCAAGAGGGAGGACACCACATGATTTGGCAAGAAGTCTTGGTGAAGTTGAAACAAACGACGGAATCACTTCAAGGAGAGGTGTCGAAGTTCCGTAGGCCATTGGATTTGATAGACCAATAGAGGGATTAAGACTGAGTGTCTTTCAACACTCGTAAGCTTAGGAATGATAGAGACCATAAGATCTGGATCAATGAGGGCCGTTGATCTCGTATGTGAATTCGCGTATCAAAATTCATGGAATGGAATGACCAGTGGTTTGGGTCGAGTGTTGCGGATTTCCAATTGACGAAATCCCGATACAATGAGAGCCGTTGGATCGAGGGAGACACACAGTCGTCGATCTCGTCGAAGGCACAATTTTGGAGTCGGGGATTTGTAGAGGGAGAGGAAAGGTTGTTCACTGTTCTTTCAAGTTGCGAAAGTCGAAGACTCATGTGAACAGGTGTCAAGGACCCACTTGGTAAGAAAACTAAAAAGAGGTGACAGGTGGCGTGTGCCTGTCACTTTGGGTGGAGTCAACCTTCATTGACATACTGCGTTTCGGGGATTTGCAAGGGAAGAGCACAAGAGTTCTGCGCTCCAACACTCGAAGTCGCGAGTTGGAAAATGTGCTTGCATTAAGGCTTGGCTATGGTCATATTGGAAAAGGGGCTGAAGAGGGGGTTTACACCTTAAGCCCATTTGTAATTTCGCATTTCAGCTATTGCCAAGGGCTGTGACATTGTATTCAAAGTTTCCAACTCGCGAGACCCGAAAAAAAATTGCGTGATTAAGCAAGAAGTCCAGTTAACCCTTGTCGTGGTTTAGAGAAGATCCTGTGTGGATCCCAGCCTGAGGGCAGGAGGTCTGCACCACTTAAGGATATGTTAGCTGAAGTTTACCACATGGATCACACAACCCCACAAATCTCACTAAATGTGTCTCAATGGAAAAGTGGCATTTTGAAGAGCTAGTAGTCTATTTTAAAGCTTTTAGAAATTTCAGAAGCTCATAATCTCCCTAACATACAAGGTAACGAGCTTTCTATATAAAAATCACAAATCAATAAAATTGTTTTCTTTTCTCATAATTTTTTATTAATCAATTATATTAGTTTTAAATTGTTTTAACATATAAATTAAAAGTTTTGATTCATTATAATTATTTAGATAGTATTTTTTGGTACATGACATCAAAATGTAATCATGACTAATATTTGATTATATATATGAGATTAAGATTAAATATTACTTGAAATCACATGATGTAATTTCATAATCTTTAATTATGACTAATATTTGATTTTATATATGAAATTAAGATTAAATATTATTTGAAATCACATGATGTAATTTCATAATTTTTAATGATGACTAATATTTGATTATATATATGAAATTAAGATTAAATATTATCACATGATGTAATTTGATAATCTTTATTATAATTTTAGAGTAGGAATTTGAAAACTAAATCTATTTTCATAATTTAAATGAAGAATGATAAAAGCCATAATGAATTTTTGAACAAATCACAAATCCAGACAAATCACCAGGTAACACAATTTACTGGTCGAGTTACAACAGCCATTTCTACGCTCACCTGGCTGCAAATGGCAAGTCACATGTCTGTCCCATAAGTGTGGGCAGAAAGACTCTTGACATAGAGCAGGAACGTGCGCTTTGTTGAAAATGGGGAAGGATGCGACCCCGCATTAAGTGGAATACAGGTAGCATAATGTTATGATTTTCAGTCTGAAGTAGAATTTTGGTCTGATATGGTTATCTTATCATAAACACTAGGCCCACTGCCCATTCCTCATTCCTTTTTATACAAAAACACCACGTGCAGATAAGCTTCATAATAAATTATATGACTAGACACCTATTTGTCTTTTTTATGTCAACCCATAATTAACCATAATTAAGACCAACTCTCTGATCTGTAATTAAGACCAACTTTATGCATTTAAACGTTTTAATTTTGGAAGATATTTTTGGCAATTTTTTCCTGTCCGAAATCGAGTGATGAATAGTTGATTTGTAGATTTGAGTGGCTAAATTTGTATAATTTAAGTGTTTCAGGGTTTTTGCAGAAAATAGCAATTTTATCCAATTTTACATTGCAGAATTCCCCAAAAAAATCCAAAAATAAATTGCTTAGCCAACACCGATCATTTTAGGGTATTAATAAATGTACAGAATCTAGACATACATTGTTTTAGACAAAAAGATTAGATTCCATAAGTACACTTTAGAGTTAAAGTAGAGAATCTGCTTTTATAAAATTAGATTCCATACGTACGCTTGAGACTAAAAGTGGAGAATCGGGTTATGAATTAGTTTGGTTGTACATACATGGTTATTTTTTTTAATTGAGCTCACTTTATTTTTGTTATTATTATTTTTTCAATTAGGTCAACTTCAATATTTTATTGTAATCTTAGGCTAAGGTTATAGAGCACCTAGCTACTCTCAATGCAAAAAGTAAGATATAAACAAATATGTGAAGATTTTGGTAGTTTACATATATAGTTGACTCTAAAAAAAATGTAATGAATATAATAAAAATATTATATATTTATGTAAATGTTATTTTCTAATTGAAATTAGGTAATTTGTATTATCAAAAAGATGTACAAAATAGCTTGTGTAGAAAATACAAAAGGTTATGTGCTCACAAAATTCAATTTTGTAGCGGTTACTACTACTATCAATTTTATAGTAAATGCTTAAAATGCTAGAAAATTTAAAATACATTAACTTAACTAAAAATGTGACAATTGGTTACCTCTTTGAGGCCTATGTTTGTAAGGATAGAGACTTGGTTCCTAATCTCCATGTCCTATATCAGTTATGTCCTCTTCTTTTAGTTCCCCATATCCTGAATTCACGGACACCCTCATTCCAAAACTTTGGGCAGATTGACTACCATATTCCCTAACATGTTGCGTTTAACTTTAAGGGTGACAATGTGTTGCTTCTGTTGAACCAATGTACCCATTACATGAGTAAATTGAGAAATGGACTAATATTCATTGTCATAGTCTTTGAAGTACTCGAAAATTTAGAGGTTTTGTTACTTTGGATCATTCATTTCTAGAATAAAAGTACTCTAACAATTTATTGTAGCTCCCTAAAATCTATTAATGTTAATCCAAATATAGAGAACTAAAATTGAAAGAAAAAAAATAGAACCTGTCAAGCCAATATACCCAAAAAAATGATCCCAAGGCTTCCCATAAATAACGAGCAAAGCACTCAAGAGACAGTGCCAAACCACACTATAAAACATAACACCCGGACTAGAGAGAAAATTCATTTTTCAAGAAGGAGCTTCGAAAATTTTGAAAAATATACAACATAACCAAAGATATAGTCCCCCCACTTTAATTGTGGTTGCTTGATCAAGCTAAAGTGAACCATGCCAATTCAATTACAATTTGTAAGAAAGTGGGATCTAATTCACATATAATTTGTAAGAATTGAATATCAACTAAACCAAAAGTACTCAGAATGATCAACCCTACAAAATTCCCTTCATACCTTGAATTCATGAGACAAGGAATGATTGTTTCCAACTTGTAAGAAATATCTATATTGTCTAGGAAATGATAGACTAGGTTCGATAAATTTCCATGGTCCCTCCATTGCCACGATTGAAATCTCTCCATAATCCCTCCTTTCTTGTGATATAATCCGATCCAAATTTCAAATCCCTTATTGACTATGAGCTCGACCATTTGAAGGGGAATCTCAATTATCTGTGTCTTTGTTACCTCGTGTAACACCCTGGGTTTTGAAGCCCCATATTAAATAATTTATTTTGTTAATCCATGAAAGGCCAGGGTGCCCAAACAATTGAAAGAGGCCAATATGCCTAGGAAATGTAATGTTTGATCATTATTAATAATAAATACTTCACTCGTTGCTAGACGAACAAAGACAAGACTTATAGGGGCTATGATTCCATAAGAGAGGGGGCTTGAGGGGAGGAGTTTTTATTTTATATTTTATTTAAACCCATTTTTGTTTTCATGGAGAATAACAATTACATGAGCTTCTTGGGGGGAAGGCCAAGTGGTTCCTTAATTCCAAGAATTACATAAACCAATCTTTGGTCTATTGTGGGGGTTGCTTCTTCTTCACCCATTCACTCATTTGTTGTTCATTGTTCACACCTCTCACCATGTTCTCTCTCCATTCACTCTATCACCCACTTTTCTTTCTTCATTCACATTTGGCTTTGGAAGGGAAAACGAATTGTTGAAGAGGATTTATGGTTTTTTTGGATGTAAAGACTGCTGGTGTATTCCAGCCATGAATTAATGCCTGCATGTATGAGATTCTTTGTCCTGTGTTCAGTTTTGATTACAATTGTGAGTCCCAAGAGTCCTAACATGGAGATTCTCGACCAGCTGCATTGGAGCCCTTAAAGGAGATGGTCAACCTGAGGGACTGTGTGGCTGAGAAGGGGGCCCATTATGTTGGTTTGTGTAGGTTGGGTAGAAGAGAGCTGGTGTACTTTGGATTGTTGTGGGTGCTCAAAATACTATGGGAGATTCAATGTTGACTAGTTTGGGAAGTCGAGTGACACTCACGAACCGTCCTTGTGGATTCACAACCCTAGCTCAAGGGTGACATTATTTTTGAGACTTAGAAAAACAATGTCTACGGTTGGGTGGAACGTCGTTGGTCTACAGCCAGTTGGTGATTCGTTTCATTAAAGATAAGTGATCTTTGTTATGGTTTTATTTAGTTGTGTAGTTATTCTGATGTGTATTTATTTATCTATGAATTTCATATACATGGTATGCATGCTTGTTAGTTATTGTTGTGTATGACATATGGTTCAATGCTTTTATGTTGTAGCATGAATTTTGATCTATGCATGTGAATAGTTCATGCATATTTATTAATTTAAAGTTAGATCAGAAGTCAAAACTAATCTAGAGTTGATTTGAAGTAACATAGACCGACTTGGGGGTGGTTGGGTACGTTACAGATTGGTATCAGAGATTTTGGTTGAAACAACATACAGGTATGGGCTAGAACTGTTGGATAGGGTATCGTGGTTAAGAATGAATATATCTTCGATATCTTAAAGTTAAGGAGATATAGCGTTGTAGAAATCACGTAGAAGACAAAGAATCATACAAACATGTATCATTTGTAAACAATCGTAGAATTGTGACTGTTCTCTTTTGAATTCGGAAGTGATCACCATCGTGGAGTCAAGGAGTTATGGATCATTAGATCGGAAGATAGGTGAATGAGTACCATTAGATAAAGTTGAAACCAAAGGCTGGGAGAGATTAAGTCATAGATGTCACATTGAACCTGTTGAATGCTAGTTGTTGATCAAATCCAAGCATGAGATGAAAAAATCTGGAACTTTGTCTCTTCGACGATTTTTGGGAGAAAGAAAGAAGTGTAAAAAAATGGTCGAAGTCGTGAAGTCCCATTGACTGTCCAATCTGATAGGAGGCTCAGGTGAAATCTCAGTTGTTAGTTAGGGTCCTCTGGCATTGACCACTTCGATAAGTTTAACTTCGGGAGAATCAAACCCTCTTAGAACTGCTGTAACCTAGAGTTGAGGAACGTTGAAGTCCCGAGGTCTCATCGATCATTAGATTGAGGGAAGGACTTCAGAAGTAATGACAACCATCAGATATATCAAGGGTGGAAGGATAACAAAGTTTCAAATCTTCAGAACTTCGCCACTCTAGTGATTAAGGGAAAATGGGAAACGCCCCGAAGTGTCGAAGCTCTGAAGTGCCGAAACCATGCAGTGTAAATCCATCATCATGAAATCATGCAGGCCGTCATATCTGGGGAAGAGAATGTGGATCATCCATTTGATGGATGACACATCATAAGCCACGTGGTAGGGGTGAAATTTGGGGACACATGTCACCCGGATTCAATACCTTTTGGACACTAACATGATATTTTGTAGTGAAACATGGAACACATTCCATGGGTCCACATCACCATGGGTGATGCCAACATGTCATGTCAGCTCTGAGAATATGGCCTCTAGGGGTGTTCAACATCTCTACTAGTGAAAGTGTTAAAGACCAATGTCATGAAATCACATAGTTCATTAATCTAATATAACTTCGGGATCTTTCTCAACCATTAGATCAAGCAGTGGAAGGATGGCGTAAGAACTTTGACAATTGGCACTACGGAAAGTGGAACAACTTGGGAGTTGTAATGTCCCGGAGTCCCGGAGCACTGAAGTCCCAAAATGAATAAGGATTGTCCATCCCAACACTATATTAAGTCATGTTCATTGGATCAATAGTGGAAGGATATGGTAACAACTTCGATGAGTATCACTATGCGGGAGTTGAGAGACTTGGTAGTTTTAATGTTCCAAAGCCCCGGAGCATCGATGTCCCAAATTGATTGAGGTTGTCCATCTCAACGTCTGATTAAGTCACGACTGTTGATCTCATTGAAGCCTATAGATGGGGCGGGATCATCAAGTCGATGGGAGATCAAATATCGACCATATGATATGCTAATAGATTTATTGGAAGGGATTCGACGAATTTTATCTTCAGGAGGAATTGAAAGATTGAAAGGGAGAATAGTCGAAAGCCAAAGTCTGGAGGACTTGGTCCCAAAATCGGTCTCATGAAAAGGTAACGGGGGTCAATTTGAGGTGAAAAAGGATCTGGAAGTGACTAAACCCTCACAAATTGTGTTCGAGAAATCCCATGTGTAGATGAATAGAGACGAAGGCGCTAACTAATGAATAAGCTCATGGTTTCGAGTCCTGGAAACATGGAAAGTGGTTTGAAGGAAGCACCTGTGAAGAATTCAAATTTTGTACCAGAAATGGAAGTGTTACAATGTGGAGAATGATAATATATTCTTCATGAATTGAGAGAAAATGGACCCGTAGCATTGTTTGGATTTTTTCTTTTTAATATTCATAATTCTAACAAACTGGTGGCTTGCACATTTTGCAGAATTATAGGGTATAAATAAATCTATTCAAAATGCATATTCAAGAAATGATAGAAGGAGAGGGAGATTCCAATCATGATAAATAGGTGAAAGGTAAAAATAATTAGTGTTGGTAATGCAAAGATAGAATCCAATGGAGAACAGGCCAAAGGGGAGAAAGAAACATTGATAGAGACTATGCGAATCCTGAAAATAGAAGTGTAGAGCTACAAAGTAGGCAATGAGATATTGATAAGAGAAAAAAATTAGATGAATTCTCAAGTGATGGAAAGATTAAATAAGTTGCAGAGGAAAACAAATAATGGATCAAACTAAAAACATGAGGAAGAGGGATGTTGTCATGAAAGAAGAGATGACCGCAAAAGAACTAGTTATTCAAGAAGTGCTAGCATAACTCATAGGAATCACTCACCTCCCTATTAAGAAACTAAATTTTATGCATATGAAGATTCCATAAGTATCCCAGAGGTGTCTCTTGTTAGGCACCAAAGAATAATACATGAATTGGACAGTTTGCAAGGAGAGTTGAGAAAGCTTAAGCCAACATCCTTTGATGGAGAAAGAGAAATGGAAGATGATGTTGAGGCATGGTTTATTAGACTCGGGAGGTATTTTTAGTTGCATAAATACTCATAAAACCTATAAGACATACTTGCCACATATTATTTACATGGGAAAGTTGCTATGTGGTGGGATCACCTGAAGTATGTTGAGCACATTAATGAGAATGGGATCACTTTGATGCAGTTCAAGAAATATTTTCAAAAGGAGTACCTTTCAGAGAACTTCTATCATAAGAATATGCATGATTTGTTTGAACTTAGGATGGGAATAATAACCATGGAAGAGTATGAAAAGAAGTTCGTAGGGCTGCTAAATAATGTGGGGTTTGTAGAAGGTGAGAAGGTTAAAGTACAAAGGTTTTCAAGTGGATTGGCCTCATTTTATAAAGAGAAGATCCAGTATGATGAAGAAATGAATTTGACTAAGACCATTAGGAAGGCTAAGTACCTATATGAGAAAGGAAAGGGTAGAGAGTATTTGCAAAAATCATGGAAGGATAGGAAGAATGAGAAATCTTATCAGAGGAGGAAGGGATTCAAACCTCCTTTCAATAGAATTATCCCTAATAAAATTCATCAAGACTGGTATGCTAAGGATGAATCCAAGAGAGAAGACTCCGTGGGAAAAAGGGGAAGAAGAATCCTTGGGAAAAAGTGGAAGGTCACCAATCCAATGTTGGGGATGCAAAGAAGATCACATGTCCAAGGATTTCTCTCGCATAAAGGACAAAGTGAAGACCATGCACAACATCCAATACAGTACAAGAGTAGAAGACATGGGAATAGTTTATGCAGCCTTAGTTGATCGACAAGAAGAGTATGAATCCAATATGATTGAGGTGGAAGGTAATATCATTAATCAACATGTTTTTATTTTAACTAATTCAGGAGCAATTCATTGTTACATTGATCCTAAAATAGTGGATAGATTATGTTTCGAGAAAAGTGAGCTTGAAAAATCAAGTTTGGTTCAACTAGCCACTAGAACAAAAGGAGAATGCATGATATTGGTGAGAGGTTGTTCCATAAGTCTTAATGGTGTGAATAATAATGTTTATCTAAACAATATACCATTGGGATCTTATTATATTCTAATTGGAATGGATTGGTTGGAAAACAATCATGTTGGCCTTGATTGTCATAACGAGAAATTTACATGTCTTGATGAAGAAGGGAAACAAAGCATTGTGAAAGGAGTTCTAAGACCCATGGCTATAAGATAAATTTCAACCTTATAGATGAATAGATGTTTCAAAAAAGGATGTCAATTGTATGCATCCCATGTGGAGGAGCCAAAAAATATAAAGGACCCAAGCCTTGAATAATTCTCGGTACTACTATAATTTGAAGATGTATTCCAAGAAATACCAGGGTTTCCACCAAAGAGGGAGATAGATGTCTCTATTGATCTAGTTCCAGGAGCTGCTCTGGTATCCAAAAAAGCTTACAGAATGAGTACACCAGAATTAAAAGAATTACAAATGCAGTTGGAAGAATTGTTGAATAAAGGGTACACACGTCCAAGTGTTTTACCTTGGCGGGCACCGATACTCTTTTTCAAAAAGAAGGATGGAACCTTAAGGCTGTGTATTTACTTTTGACAACTGAATAAATCCAGTGTAAAGAACAAGTACCCTCTACCCAGAATTGATGACCTCTTTGATCAACTAAGAGGGGAAAACATATTTTCAAATATAGACTTGATATTAGGATACCATCACGTAAGAATCAAGGAAGACAACATCAATAAGACAAACTTTAGAACCATGTATGGGAATTATGAATTTGAAGTGGTGCCATTTGGACTATCGAATGCACTAGCTATCTTTATGTGCCTAATGAATGGTATATTCAAAAAATATTTGGATAAGTTTTTCATAGTATTCTTGGATGACATACTTGTCTATTATAAGTCAGAGGAAGATCTTGAGCATCACCTAAGATTGGTATTGTATGTTTTCAGCGAACATCAGTTGTATGCCAAGCCTAGTGAGTGTTCTTTTTATGAAAAACATATCCATTAATTGGGGCACATTGTTTCAGAACAAGGTATAGCAGTAGATCTAGAAAATATTGAAGCCATTAGAGGATGGCCAACACCCAAGAATATTTCAGAAGTCATATTTTTTATGACATTAATTGGTTACTACATAAGATTTATAGCAGGGTTCTCTAAGTTTGCTCATCCCATCACTTCTTTGCAAAATAAGAGAATTAAATTTGAATGGAGATATGAGTGTGAAGAGAAATTTAATTTGTTGAAAGAATTACTTACTATTGAACCTATTTAAATTATTATTGACCCAAATGAAAGTTTTTTGGTATGTACAAATGCATGCAAGGAAAGACTTGGTGGAGTCCACACTCAAAATCAACATGTCATTCGTTATGAGTCCATAAATCTTAAAGAACATGAGAGGAACTATGGCACACATGACTTGGAACTTGCTGCCATTGTTCATGCATTGAATATGTGGAGGCATTATCTCATGGGGATGATATTTGAATTAAGGACAAACCACAATGGTCTGAAGTATCTTTTTGAACAACCAGCTTTGAATGCCAGGAAACCAAGATGGTTGGAATTTTTAAGTGAATATGATTTCGATATCAAGCATATCAAAGGAAAATAAAATAAATTTGTTGATGCACTTAGTAAAAGAGTACACATCGTGCATTCTATAATTGTTAGTATGCACCAGTCAGATTTAAAGAGCATAATTTTAGATGTTGTTTTCCTATACGAGCATTACCTATAGGTAAAATAAAGCTTACAACCAGAAAGTGTACAATAGAAAATTAAGGAATATGATATGAAGGAAGATGGATTAATTATGCATAAAAATAGAATTTATGTTCCTAGTTCCTGGGAACTTAGGAATTTGGTATCAAAGGAAATGCATAATGTTCCACATGTTGAACATTCCTATTACCAGAAAACAATTGCAGCAGTAAGAAGCCAATTCTTTTGTCTAGGAATGAAAAGAGATGTTGATGATTATACTTATAGATGTATCGAATGTCAGAGAGTTAAGGTTGATCATAGGCACCCAATGAGTTTTCTACAACCATTATGAGTTCCAAAGCAGAAATGGGAACTGGTAACCATTGATTTTATAACAAAATTGCCCAGGAAAACAAGAAAACACGATACATTCATGGTCGTGGTTGATAAATTGACAAAAGATGTTGATTTTGTTCCTGTAAAAATGACTCATACAATAGATAATATTGCAAATATTTACATGAGGGAGATTTCTAGGTTGCATGGGATACCTAAGACAATTGTCTCAAATAGAGATACAAAGTTTACTTCAAATTTATGGAGGGGATTTTTTAAAGGATTTGATACAAATTTGAAATTTAGCACAACATACCATCCACATTCATATGGGAAGACAAAGAGATTCAACCGAGTAACTGAAGATATGTTGAGAATGCATGTGATGGATAAGTCATCTAAGTGGGAAGATTACTTGCATTTGGTTTAGTTTACCTATAATAATGGGTATCAAGCTTCATTGAAAATGAGCCCATTTGAAGCATTGTATGGAAGGAAAGGTAATACTTTAGTGAGTTGGGACAACCCAACATATAGAGTGGTACTTGATCCATAATTTCTCAAGGATATGGAAAACCAAATAGTTAGAATTAAGCAAAATTTAAAGGCAACTCAAGATAGACATAAAATTAATGCAGATGGGAACAAAAAAGATAGAGAATTTAAAGTGGGGGAGCATGTTCTTTTAAAAGTGAAGCCCAAGAATAGCTCTTTGAAGCTGGGTATTTGTACAAAAATAACATCTAGATTATGTCGTCCATTTGAGATATTGGATATAATAGGGCCATTTGCATACATGCTTGCATTGCCTTCTTCCATGAATGTGCATAATGTATTTCTTGTCTCTTTGCTAAAAAAATATGTACATGATCCTTACCTTATTATTTATTGGCATCTGATTCAGGTAGAGACAAAGGAACAATTTCAGGTCCGGCCAATGTGAATATTGGATAAAAAAGACAAAATGCTCAAGAATCGACTTATAGAGCTAGTTAAAGTGCAGTGGACTTGCTACGATCCTAAATATGCTACTTGGGACCATGAAGATTCCATGTGGGTAGAGTACACAAATTTTTTTGAATAAACTTTGAAATTTTGATTTTATTTTGTATATGCATTGAGGACAATGTCAAAATAAGGGGGAGGGGATTCAACACCTTGGGTATTGAAGCCCCATATTAAATAATGTATTTTGTTAATCCATGAAAGGCCAAAGTGAACTAACAATTGAAAGAGGTCAGTGTGTCCGGGAAATGTAATGTTTGATCATTATTAACAATAAATACATCATTGGCTGCTAGACGGACAAGGACAAGAGTTATAGGGTGATATTATTCCAAAAGAGAGGGGGATTGAGGGGACAAGTATTTATTTTATATTTTATTTACCCATTTTTGTTTCAATGGAGAATAATAGTTACATGAGCTTCTTGGGGGAATGCCAAGTGGTTCCTTAATTCCAAGAATTATATAAACCCATCTTTGGTCTGTTGTGGGGGTTTCTTCTTCTTCACTCATTCACTCATTTGTTGTTCATTTTTCACACCTATCACCTTTTTCTCTCTCCATTCAGTCATTCACCCACTCATCCTTCCTCATTCTTGTTTGTATTTGGAAGGGAAAACTAATTGTTGAATAAGATCAATGGTTTTTTTGGTTGTAAATAATACTGGTGTATTCCAGCCATTAAATAAGGCATGTATGTGTGATATGCTTTGGCTTGTGTTACATTTTTCTCACAACTATGAATCCTAAGAGTCCCAACATGGAGATTCTGGACCATCTACACTAGAGCCCTGGAAGGAGATGGATACCTTGAGGGACTACATGGTATAAAAGGGGGCCCATTCTCTTTAGTTGTGGAGGTTGGGTAGAAGAGAGTTGGTGTGCTATGGATTCTTGTGGGTGATAAAAATCCTATGAGAGCTTGAGTGATGACTGGTTTGGGAAGCCAAGTGACACTCTGGAAGCATCCTTTTGGATTCACAACCCTGGCTCATGGGTGACACTGTCGTTGATACTTGGAACAACAATGTCTATGGTTGGGTGGAACGCCCTTGGTCTGCATCCAGTTGGTGATTCACTTCATTGAAGATAAGTTCTCTCTATTATCATTTTATTTACTTGTGTATTAATTCCACTCCGTATTTATTTCTCTATGAAATTCATATCCTTAATATGCATGCTTGTTGGTTATTGGTGTGTACGACATATGGTTCATTTATTTTATGTTGTGGCATGAATATTGATCTATGAATGTGAATACTTCATGCATCTTTATTACTTAAAATTTAGATCAGAAATCGAAATTAGTCCAGAGTGGGCTTGAAGTGGTGTAGCCCATCCTGGGGGTGGATGGGTACGTTACACCTCAGTTTGGTAATGACGTTGGTGTGTGCTTGACATGTGAATTATTAATATCGTATTACTTTCCATTGATTTCATGGAGTTTGATTAAGGTGAACCATTAGTCATAAGTTTCCTCACTTTTAAGAACGGAAAATTTTAATGGATATATATCATCCGTGGGCTAATTTTCCATGATTTTTCCAAAAAACGGATTCATCGATTTCTATTTTCTCTAAAATTGATTCGCCCAAATTGTATAGAATAAAATTACTTTTCCTTAAAAATAGCCCAAATTTTATAGAAACTATATAAAATCCTTATAAATTTGAACATTTTTACAAAAATATCGTCGAACATTATATACTTTGCATATTAAAGACTAGACATGTAATATTTACCAAGGTTTCTACATTTTAAGATAAATTCCCATCCTTAAAAGTATCCTTGCTTTCAATTTAGTGACATAATCTACAAGATAATATTCCTACTAATTTTTTCCCCTTAATACTTGATAGAAAGAGATCATTTGAAAATTATTGACCTCTTCTTGAGTGTGAGCCAATTTGGAAGCAAGATTATAGTTACACACAAGGGATTTCTTGTTCATCTACTACATGATTATGATTAAGTATTCTACCATTGTAAGATATTGAATTTAAGAGTCTAATGCCATGCATAAATCTTCTTGTAAAGCATGTGCCTCAAATTCGTTATTGGATGATCTTCCTAGTCCTGATGCATAGGTTAACTCTTTTTTTCCTTCGAAATCAATGAGGATCCCCACTCCTTCCACCCATTATATTGATATATATGTTTTTTTTTTTTTTTGTAAATAAACAAGATGAGAATCCTTCTATTCAATCCAAGAAAAGTAAAAATTGATACATCGACTTGTTGATTGCAAAATATCCCCAGAAATGAAACATGAGAGCTCTACAAACTATCCTATCCTAAAAGAGAGCCACAAGGAATGCATGGGAATAACAAGATGAAACATACAATAAAAGAAGAAAGGGCTGGATCATTATGTTGGTCGGAGAGGATCATTTATTCCTTTTTCCTTACAAACATCAATCCAACTAGAGGAACTGATAGGCTCAACAACATTCTCCATCAAATCCAGGCGGTTTGAGGAAATGGAAGAATCTTGAGCTATTGAAGCTAAGGGTGCTTCTTTGTCACTACCTGAATTATCCGATTCATGAGGATGTTTCTAAGTCCCAAAGAGAGGGGTTGTGNAATCATATTTCTTAAGCTTCGGGATTTTGTCTTGAAGCCCAAGGTTGGTGTTTTGGATCTGTAGTTTCCTTCGGTGCATTTGTTGGAGACTGTGCAAGTTTTGTAGAATTTAGAGGAGTTGGGGTGTCTTTGTGATGTTATGTGTTGTTATATGAAGAGGTCAAGCGAATTTTTTGACTTTTAGGGTCTTTCCAACCATTATCTCTTTTACGTTCTCTAGGGGATGAGGCTAGTGTTGGGGATATTGCCTCGAGGTGCCTTGTTTAATGACATGAGTGACACCTGAAGGAGGTGTTCTCATAATCAACCATATGAATGCAAGTATCATTATAATCCCAATCTGTAAGTATTCTATCTGGAATCGCTTGATTGAGGTCAATTTCAACACATATGCGGGCGAAAGTGACAAAGTTTTTCGTTATATGGTCTATGTCAATATTGATGAACTTACCCAACACATTTCCCATGGTATGTTAAAAAGATGAAGTATAAAAATGCAGAGGTAGATTGGGGAGTCTTACCCAAACCGATGTAGTGATGCTAGTCATACTCACCGGGTTGAATTCAGGGAACCATCTCTGCATGGAAAGACCAAATCTTCCCCAGAACCAAGGACCTTTCTTTAGCACACGTTGGAAGACTTTTTTTGTGGAAATTTTGACAATGAAGAACCCTTTGGAGAAAAATAAGAGCTCATGACTTGACAACCATGTCCTGTTTACCCATTCTCTTAATGCAGAGGCCAAGGTCCATAGTCCGTTGAAGCAATAGATGAAGGATTTTTCCTGTTAGATAAGAGAAGAGCCATAGATGTGGGGATATTCAACATTTTTTGTTGGAGTTTCTGCAAACTACTCCACAGTGAAGGCAGAGCCAAAAATCTCCTTTGCTCCTGAAATTTCAGCCTTGGACTCCGAAGGAGAGGGAATCCTTGTTTTCATGGCATGTTTGTAAGAGATTGGATGATGGAGGATAGGGCACCTCCACACAGTCTCTAAGAGAGTGAAATGGTTGTTTTATTTATATTTACATAACCCGATAGGAGAGATCCATCCACAAGTTGTCTCCCTTCAAAGATTAGTCATTGAACGCAAGGAGAAATACTTGTAGCCTCATGGATTTGGGTTTTGAGCTAAAAACCAGAGTCTGAAGCCTAAGCATTGAAGCAAAGAGAATATTTGGCAATGTTATTTATAGAAAGGTGGAATCCTGCCACAATCTCGGAGCTGGCCTTGGCGCGATATTTAGAAGAAAGCCTCAATCTTGCATCCATCTTAACTTCATTCCTGTAACAGAGCGAGGGTTGAAGATCCCCTAAGGGTTGAAGATCCTTGAGGTCTTTGATAGTTGAAAGGTTCCAATACTCTATATCCAAGCAACAACGGAGGCTAGGTTTCATATCTTTCCGCACCCGCAGTCTCTCCTAGGCCATGATCCAACCCCGAATGGTTGGTTCTCTCTCTCTCTCTAGATAACATGTTGGAGCCTCCCTCATTCTTTCCATAGTAAACAAACTGTCCTGAGTACAAACTATTAACCACTACAAAGAGATCCTTCGGATTAATGTGACAGAATGTGTGCCTGAAGGTCACCTTACAGAGGGGAGCACCAAGATCATGGTCGTGCAATACATCAGTCACGATTTCCCTGATGTATCCATTTACACATGTCGTAGTCAAGGCTTATGAACCATGTTGGTCCCTTCTTGTGATGGGTGAGGGATGTGAACAATGAAATTGCTCCTCTTCTTTGTGTGGTCTTTCCACTACCGGTATCTCCAACCAAAATCAAATTATGATATTTGTCAAGCATGTCAAGGAATTCATGGCGTTGCAACCACACCGGTAGGGTTTTTCTTTTGTCACAAATTTCATAGTACCTAGATGAATACAAGCGTGTGTTCCATGTGTTCATAGCAGTAGCTATTCCATCTCCCTTTATATTGATATAAATAATAATAAAACAAAAAAAATTATAAATATTAAAATTTAACTAACTCTTAAATTTCCTTAAAAAATATTATTAATATTAAGATCTTTAGTATTAGGATAAATATAGATCACTTTTCTCCAACCTTATAATACTAATAATATTTGATTATAATGAAATTTCAAGTAAAATCATAAACATGGAATAGAAATAAGTACATTCAAATACCAATTCCTTGCTTATGATTTCAAAATTTTCAATATTAATAACAATACCGCCTTCTTGCTCCATTGAATTCTAAATACTAAAAAGATTCTTGCTCCATTGAATTCTAAATACTAAAAAGATGTAGGGTTTGGATTGATGCAGTCACATGAGAATTGTATGTGGAAAATCCCTATATAGCATAACATGTGGTGTAAAGGTTTCAATTAAACATATTGTGGTTATTAATATGTTTTTGTGTTTGATATTAGATTTTTAGTGTATACATATATTATGCTTTCTTGTGATTTTAATTTTAACTATTAAATAGTATTATTTATGTAAATATGTATTATTTATATAAATATGTAGTAAATTAAGAATTAAATTTAATAATTTTTAGGATTTTATTTTGTATATAAAAGACTTAAAGATAAAATTAAGATAGAAAGAAATAAGTGAATATTTTAGTAATTTACATTATCAATTGAGACTAAAAAAATTTAGAAGGAATAAAATAATAATGTGATATATTGATATAAATGTGCTTTTCTAATTGAAATTGGGTAATTTAGATGAAGAAAAAGTTTTAGCTATGTTGGAAATCACCATTACATCATGTTTTTCAAGAAAAATAAATAGTTTTGTGTGTATAAAATACAAGATTTACAAATATTAAAGATGACAAAATTTGTGTGTGCTTGTTATTAGTATAATTTTAATAGTAAATGCCTAATATGTTATGAAATTCAAAATAAATTAACTTAATGGAAAATGTGAAGATTATTAGACTCTTCTAAGAATATTTTGTTAAGAATATTTTGTTATGCTAGATTCTTGGTTTCAATTTTCATGTCTTGATTTGATGTCCCGTATTTCGAAACTTTATGTAGATTCACTACCATATTCCTTAACATTCCATATTCAAATTCAAGGATGATAATTTGTTCTTTTTATTAGACCAATGTACCCATTATAGAAGTAAATTGAGAAATGATATGATGTTTATTGTCATGGACTTTGAAATAATAAAAAATATATAATTTCTTTTATTTTGAATCATTTATTTGCGGGATTCACAAAATATTGTAATTTATTTAAATTCTATGAAATCCATTATTCTTAAATCCTAAGATAGAGAGTTAAATGTGAAAAACCACACTAAAAGAAAAAACACTTGAATCAAAGAGAAAATTCAATTTTTTGAGAAAAGAACTTGAATAATTTTGGAAAAAAATACAACATAGAAAAAGAGATAGCCCCCCAAATTTATGTCTGATTTAATAATCCAGAAGAAATAAATAAGACCTATTCATATAGAATTTGAAATAAAATGGGATCCAATTCACATAAAATTTGTAAGAATTGACTATCCACTAAACCAAAAATCTTACTAAATTTCAAAACAAAAACTCACTCATAACCAAAAACCCTACTAAATTTCCTTCATACCTTGAATTCACAAAACTATGAATGCTTGTTTCCAACTTGTAAAAAACAACTATATTTTCCAAGCAACAACTCACTAAGTGAGATAATTTTCCATGGTCCATCCATCACCATTCTCGACAACCCACCTTTCTTGTAATATAATCTGACTCGTAATTCAAATTCCTTTTTCATCATTAGCTAGAGCATTTGAGGGTGAAGCTTGGGTCTCTTTGTGTTTCTTGCCTTGCATTTTTATTGCGTTTATTGTGTGATTGACATGCGAATTATTAGTATGATGGTACTTCCATTAAGTGCATGGATTTTGATTAAGATATATCTTGGAAAATTATTGAATCATTAGTCTTAAGCTTACCCACTTTTATGTTAGTAGTTTCATTTACAAGAAAATCTTCATATTGATTATTTTCCCTTAAACCTCATAAAAAGAGGTTATTTGAAAACTTGTAACCTCCTATTGAAATTCAACAAATATGGAAACAATCTTATATTTATAAATGATAAATTTGTTTCTCATCTACTATATTATAATGTTTAAGCCTTCTACCATACCATTTGAAGAGATCAAAATCAAGATTCTAAATCCATCATCAAACCTCGTAATAAAGCATATGCATCAACGTAGTTATTTGAGGAGGTTCTTAATACCATGCATACTATCCCTTATATTGATATAAATGTTAATGAATTTTTTTTATTAAAACTATTATAAAAAATCAATTAACTTTCAAATTTCTTTAAAAAACCATTGTAAATATTAATATCTTTAATATTAAAATAAAAATAAATATTTTTTATAACCTTGTAGCAATTGTAATCTTCTACAATCATTAGATTTGAGATGAAATCATATTTTGAAAAACCTAGAATAAAATTGTGTACATTCAAATACTAATTTCTTACATAGAATTTCAAAATTTTCAATATGAAAAGCAATAATCCCTCTTCCATTTAATGCTAAGTCTTAAAATGATGTATTTTATATACAAAATTTTCAATATGAAAAGCAATAATCCCTCTTCCATTTAATGCTAAGTCTTAAAATGATGTATTTTATATAAACATGTGCTGGAAGATATTGAACAAGATATTATTCTCATCATTTCCCTTCAATAACAAGTTAAAATTTAATTTGAATGTAAAGCATTTAATTATTAAAAATAAAAGAAACAATCATTCTTTTCAATTATCTAATCTAAATCTAATTAACAAATCTATACTAATATTAATATTATTATATAAATTTATATATACTAATATTAATATTATTATTTCCCTTCAATAAGTTAAAATTTAATTTGAATGTAAAGCATTTAATTATTAAAAATAAAAGAAACAATCATTCTTTTCAATTATCTAATTTAAATCTAATTAACAAATCTATACTAATATTAATATTATTATATAAATTTATATATACTAATAGTAATATTATTATATAAATTTACTTATATAAATTTGTAATAAAAGAAACAATTATTCCTTCTAATTATCTAATCTAAACCTAATTAACAAATTTATAATAATATTAATATTATTATATAAATTTATTTATATAAATTTGCAATAAATTAAGAACTTGGATATTTGATATATTTTGATATATGTGTATTTTAATTTATGAATATATTAATTAATATGGATCTATTTACATATATCAATATATTATTTAAATATTAACGTATCTTCAAGTATTTTTTTTAAATATCAACATATGATAATATTAATATAAATATATAATAATATGGTAAATAATAATAATAATAAAATAATAATAATTTATTTTTAAATTCTAGAGAGGTAACCATGACCTACAAGGAGGAAATACATATTCTTAACCATTAGGCCCACTCAAATTGTATATTAATGGATAAAAATGTTAATAATTGGGTGAATGCACTAAGTTGGTGAAAGATAAAGTGAAAATAGGGTGAGAAGAAAAATGTACAAGTAGGAACATGTACCCACATGAACACATGCATGTTTCTTGGAACATGCATGCATCCCTGATGTGATAGGTTCGAAAAACAATGAGCCTCCACTTAGCGAACCAAGTAGGAACGTTCCCTAGAATGTGTGCACATTCTCAAGAACACGTGCACATTCTTGAGAAAAACATGTTCCAGATGGCACACACATCACTACAAAAGAAATGAAGTTAAAATAGCGTCCGCACTTTAGGAATGCCCATGCACTCCTAAAGTGTATCTATCATTAGGAATAGGAACGTACATGCATTCCTGTTAAAA
>SNQJ01S0017122.1:37447-69981 GCA_010110895.2 Picea sitchensis | reverse complement strand
TGAGTACCCTCTTATGGTAAAATAAAATTATATAAGACAATTTTATTTATAACTATATGAAATTATTCTTGACAATGAAATTAAGGAAAAAAAATTTGATGTAAACGGGTCATTACAAATGGTATTGGAGAATGATTTAAACACTAGGGCTTATGGGTTTAAAGAAAACATATTTTTTGTTCATTACATACAAAAATAATATACATATAAATATTTTGTAAGAAAAAGAATTCATGTCATTATTTTTGGAACATTTCAAAATTAAATAACAAAGTGTTATGGATGAAGAACCTGGTACATCAAATCAAAGTGGACCATTGATGTATATGGAACTAAACAATGAGAAACCACAAGATAAATCTATAGGATTATTGGAAACTATGCATAGTACAAAAGCAGAACTGCAAAGCATAAAGGAAGATAATGAGAAGTTACTCGAGGTGAGTAAAGACCAAGAAGATTTGAATGACATGATTCTTAAAAACATGACTAATATGAAACAACTAAGATAAATAGGGCAAACTTCCACTAATTCCAAAAAGGAACTTTCCAATGAAGAGTCACACAAGCGTAAAGACTATCAAGCAAATAGTGATAAAACATAGTTGTTAAACGAAGAAATTAGTAAGGATAATTTGAGAAGAATCACGTTGAGTCAAATTATACGTAAAACAAAGAAAATGAAATGGCATGAGGAAGAGTTATTTGAGATTTTAATAAAATCAGACCACCCATCTTTGATGGTGAGTCTCAAAAGGGATAAGATTGGCTTCTTAATATGAGTAAATATTTCCAAAGTTACAATTACCCAAGAAATTTGAGGGCTATATTAGTTGTGTCTCAAATGAACAGAAAAGATGCCATTTGGTGGCAAGAAACTAAAACAATTAACAATAGGAGCAGTGAGTTGAACCGGAAGGTATTCAAGAAATATTTTAAACAAAAATATTTAATAGAATGATATTATACAAAAAGACCAAAGAGTTCCAAGACTTTAAATTGGGACATATGTCTATTGAAGACTTTCTGACTAAATTGGGACATATGTCTATTGAAGACTTTGTGACTGAATTTGTGAATCTTATGGGAGGAGAAGGAAACCATTCATAGGTTCATGAGATGTTTTCCTCAAGCATACCGAGACAAAATCAAATTTCTTAATCCAAAGACTATGGATGAAGTAATAAATAATACTAAACTGTGCTTTAATGAATTTAAAGAGAGAAGTGAAAATACAAAAACATGGCAGCACAAGCATAAAGAAAAGTTTGATCCTAAGTTTTTTTTTTTTAAATATCCTTGGCAACCATCACACAATACACCAGTTAGGAGAAAGATTTATTGGAAAACAAAATGTATCAGTTTAGAACAACAATAAACCTACATATGTTAGTAATGAGATAGTTAGTGAGATAATTAGGGCACCTCTTCAGTGTTGGGGATGCAAAGAACCTCACGTGTAGTGAAATTTCCCTTTAAATCAAAACAAAAATTAAGTAGTAAATAATATTGAGGAATCGACAATAGTAAATGGAATTGCTCAAATTATTCACAAAATCAATGGTGCATTAAGCTATGGTAAGATAGCTTGTATGAGTATGTTATATATATAAAGAATATTAAGATTAACCACCAACGTTTAAAGTATTGTGTGAGTGTGTATAAACCATTGCAGAGTTAATTAGTGATAAATAATTATCTATGTATATATATTGTGGGAATTCTTCCACTTAAGGCGATATAGTGCAACCTTTTAATAATAAACAAAAATACATAAATAATGAATCTAACCAAGGTATTATGTGAATACATGTTGACATTAATCTAAGTTTAATGAAGTAAGTTACAATGATTTCATTAGGAAGGATAGTAACATTTATATACCTTTGAATAGAGTAAGTCTATCTTGGATGAGTACCCTCTCATGGTAACACCATGATGTTTAGAAAAAAGTATTTAAATAGCCAAATGAGAAAAAACGTTAAATACAATTATATAAGAAAGTTTTAATTATAACTATATGAAATTAATGTTGACGATGAAATTAAAGAAAAAAAATATCGATGTGAAAGGGTGATCAAAAATGGTATCAGAGCATGATTTAAACACTATGGCCTTATGATATCAAAGAAAACATATTTTTTATTCATAACATAAAAAAATAATATACATATAAATATTTTGTAAGCAAAATAATTGACGTCGTTATTTTTATAACATATCATAATTAACTAACAAAGTATAGTATTTGAAGAACCTAGTAGATCAAAGAAAAGTGGACCATGGATGTATGTGGTACTAAACAATGAGAAACCACAAGATAACTCTATAGGATTATTGGAAACTATTCATACTATAAAATCATAACTGCAAAGCATAAAGGAAAATAATGAAAAGTTACTAGAGGTGAGTAAAGAAAAAGAAGAGTTGATATGAAACAACTAAGATAAATAGGGTAGACTTCCATTAATGTTGAAAAGGAACTTTCCAATGAAGAGTCACACAAGCGTAAATACTATCAAGCAAATAGTGATAAAACATAGTTGTTAAATGAAGAAAGTAGTAAAGATAATTCGAAAAGAATCACTTTGTGTCAAATTATACCTAAAAAAAAGAAGAGTAAATGGGATGAGGAAGAGTTACCTAGAGAGTTTAATAAAATTAGACCACCCATATTTGATGGTGAGTTTGAGGAGGGAGCATAAGGCTTCTGAATATGACTAAATATTTCCAAATTTACAATTACCCAGGAAATTTGAGGGCTAGATTAGTTGTGTATAAAATTAAAAAAAATAGTTAACAATATTAGGATAAGTGAACTGAAGTGGAAGGTATTCAAGATATATTTTAAACAAAAATATTTAATAGGATGATATTATGACAAAAATGTGAAAGAGTTCCATGATCTTAAATTGGGACATATGTGTATTGAACACTTTGTAACTAAATGTGTGAATCTTGTGAGATATTCACCTTACCTCATGGAGGAGAAGGAAAACGTTCATAGGTTCATGAGATGTTTCTCTCAAGAATACAAAGACAAAATCAAATTTTTTAATCAAACGACTATGGATGAATTAATAAAGAATAATAAACTATGATTTACTCAATTTAAAGAGAAAACAAAAAATACAAAAACATGGAAGCCCAAGCATAAGGACAAGTTTGATCCTAGGATTTTTTTATTTAAATATCCTCGACAACCATCACACAGTGCATGAGTTAGGACAAATAGATTTGCTGGAAAACAAAGTGTATCAGTTCAAAACAACAATAAACCTACATATTTTGGCAATAAGATAGTTAGTGAGACATTTAGGGGATCTCTTCAGTGTTGGGGATGCAAAGAACCTCTCATATGACATTAATCGAAGTATTCACAAAATCAATGATGCATTAGAAAATCAACAAGTAGATCACCAATCTTCCATGGTGGAGATAAAATGTATGTTAAATCAAAAACCAATATCTATATTAATTGAGCCTGGTGCAAGTTTGAGTTATATTTCATCTACAATGGTAAAAGAATTCAAAATAGAAAAATGCAAACATAAGAAATATTGGCTAGTTCAATTAGGTATAGGAAAATAAAATAAAATTTGTGGAAATGGTAAAAAACTGTGTTGTTTACATGGATGGTATGGATGCTAAATTAGATCTAAATATGTTACCATTAGGATCATATGATCTTCTCATAGGTATGGATTGGTTGGAGAAACATTCATCTCTTGTAAATTGTCATGACAATATGTTTAATTATATAGATGAATTTGGAAACAAGAAAATGGTGAAAGGAATACTATGAGGAGTGTGAGTAAGGAAAATATCTTCTTTACAATTAAAAAGGAATGCAATCAAAGGTTGTTGGATTAATGAGAGGGGGGTTGAATCAATAATAGATAAATCTAATCATTTTTAACCATAAAATGAAAGTGTTATACTTTTTTATGATCAATATATCATTATCATCCAATAGTTGTAGAGTAAATAAACAATTAACAAATGAGCAGTCATACACATACACAATACACCAATGTTTTTACGTGGAAACCCAAAGAGGGAGAAAACCATAGAATGATGTTTCTTATATGTATTTAAGAATTACATTCATTGTAAGCACCAACTTCCTTTGTTTTCCAGTTGCAACTGCAAGGATCCTCCAACCCCCTAGTTTCTGAGGCTACATCCTGAGGGAAGCTCCAACTCCAAATGTAGACAATATGTCATTGTCACTTAATCAATCACTCCCACTTTCAAACTATCACTATCAACATGTACCAATCAACTTGCACCAAACAATCTGCACCAATATCCTGAACCATGCATCAACCTGTACCTCAACCTCAACAATAAGCCTTCATCAATTTCATCATCCAAATAGGATTTGTAACTTTGTAATTGTTGTATATGATCACATACATGAAAACCTTCCTTAACAAGAGACTAGCATTTTCATCAAATTTAACTTTAGTCTCACATGACTAGTTTTGAATTAGTCAACAACCCTAACTTGTAATAATCATAACTATGTACCTATAATGAATAAAGGTATAACAATAGTACAAAATGTACTCTGCGTTATTCTATAGATCAAACTTGTAGAGAATGCTCCACACAAAATATTTTCTGTGTAGATTTGAAAATGGTACAAAACATACTAGATCTTGTTTTCTAACCAATACATTTGGTCTTACCTAATTGGGATCTGTTATGAAGAATTTATGACGTTTTTACCCCAAACACTTGTTTTAGACTAGTTTTCGGACTAGCCACAAACCCTATTTTCCATTGAGTGTAACTTCTGAAATACAATGACCCACAAGCTGAAATTTGCATCATAGTTACTTGGATATATTTTCTAAATGGTCTTAATATTTCGCTATCTGAATCATTCTAGAAGAAAGGTTATTGCGAATATGGTGAGATGACCTGTAAATAACATATCCGAGAAAACATCATCAAAAGATTTTATCCTCCATTGAATTTAGTCCGTCTTTACTTCACCTTCCCTTTGATATTCACCTTAGATCTCCATTGATTACCTTAGTCACTTGTAGATATTCAATATTCTCAATGAATACAAATGGGAGACCCTTGCTCTCTTATTTATACTCTCCAAGTAGCTTCCTATAGAAGTATCCACTTAGTCACTTTGTCAACTTAACCAACTTTGTCCAATTAGCCAATTTATCCACTTAACAATTTTGTCCACTTAGCCACTTTTTCCACTTAACCAAAGTTGCCCACTTAGCCACTTTTCCCACTTAACCATTTTTTCCACTTAGCCACTTTGTCCACTTAACCAACTTTGTCCACTTAGCCACTTTGTTCACTTAACCACTTTGACTACTTTATTATTTAGATAATTTCTCTTTACTCAAAACTTCTTGTTGCAACTAATGTTTATATAATTATTCAATTCATAACTTCTTTTCCCTTGACTAACTTCTTGTTGCAACCACTTTATTATTTAATTTCTTTCTTGGTCAACCAGTTTCACTATTTAATCTTCTAATCACAACTACTTTGAAGAGGAGGAAGTGAAAAATGGGTCATTGATGGACGTCCATGCATTAAGGGTGGATTTGGAGGAGTAGAGGGTTAAAGTTGTAACATTAGCGAAGGGAGTAGCACTGATAGTGGTAGTGGAGATCACAAAGGAGGAGCTAATGGAGGTGTTTGTAGGAGACAACTAGCATTCTAGTCTTACAAGTTTAGGTAAATGATATTTTTATAAGGATATTGTATCATAGTTACAAAGCTTTGTCATTAATATGTTTTAGGAATAACTTTGTCATTAATATGTTTTAGGAATATTGGTGGTGTATCATCCAATCTTTGTTGCATATATACATTAAGCATCTATATATTATAGAACATGTAGAGTGTTATTTACATTTAAGTTTATAATATTTTAATATACTTTTAAAATCTTCATATTTAAAGGTGTCTGAATATCGACACTGGGATTATAAACATTGTTCTTGAGATATTGTATTTGTTCGTGTCTATTAAATATAAGATTATTTAAAACAGTGTGAGTTCTATAATAAGTATGCAATTAAAATAGGGACAAAGTAGAGTTTTGAAGAAAATGTAGTCAGTTTTTCATGTGATGTACTCAAGCACCTCTTGTGGCATGGTGAAATATAGTGAAAACAAAATTTTTATTTTTTAATAATATGGAGATAATTTTATTAATCCCATAATATATGTTTTATATTTTAAAATAATATTTTTATTCATTAACTCCATGCATATATTCCATCCATGATATGTTCTATTTATAGCTATGGATGAATTGATTTTCTATCATGTATAATCCTAGTTAAGGGAAATTTGGGAGTCAACTTATTGTGCATGAGGTATTTCATTATGTTGATATTGAAGTATAAATTTTCAGTGGCCATATAGTTCATGGACTATTTCTTGATTTGTTGCATTCATAATATTTCACTTGTTTAACCTTTCTAAATCCTTCTATGTGGTGGGATTTATTGGGTGTATGTATGTGCATAAAAAAGTTGGGAACATAATAATTTGTCTTATATAATTTTTTGTAAGATTATGTAAATTGATAGTCTCTTCCTCTCCTCAACTTTCCTTTTTTTTTATATGTTATTTGATCATTTTCTGTATTTGTTTCAACTATCATTTGATCCATGTTCCTTTCTAACTTACCATACTATTATTGATTTCATTTTATTTATCCTCACTCTAGCATTATCCAGTATGGTTTTGTGTTTTGATTCATTCATCTAATTAACAACCATTTCATCAAATTTGTAAAATTATAATTATTTAGATTAAAAAAACTATGAACCTAATGTTTGAAAGTATGAATATTGACATTTTGAAGTTCAAAATTAGATTCCAAAAATGTGAATATTAGATTTTGAAAGTGTGAATTATGCACTTTTAAACCACCAATCTTGACCAATCAAAGGTGACTATATTGAAATTATTCCAAATGGATGATATTTAGAATGAGGCATCCATGGCACACTGTGTTTTTGTTTTATAAATGCTGCAGGGTGAGTGCACGAAGTTGGTGGATGATAAAGTGGCAACAAGGTTAGATTGAAATTATTCCAAATGATTGATATTTAGAATGAGGCATCCATGGCACACTGCATTTTTTTTTAATAAATGTTCAAGGGCGAGTGCACATAGTTTGTGGATGATAAAGTGACAATAGGGTGTGAAAGAATGTGCATGCACATGCTCCTCATGTGAGCGGTTCAACAAAACCCATGTGACATAGCCATGTTCAGAGGAACATGTGCGCAGTACCAAGAATGCATGTGCATGTTTTCCTAAAAAAAATAAATTAAAATAACACAAGTGCATGTGAGTTATTAAGAAATAATGTGTCTTTATTCGTTAACATAAAATACCTGTCTCTATCTCTCTCTCTATCTTCACTCCCTGCCACATTCTCCTGCACCTCTCTTTCCCTCCCCCCTGCCTCCCTCCCTCTATCTTCCTATCTCTCTCTTTCTCTCTCTCTCTCCAACCTCTCTCTCCCTATGTCTCACTCATTATCTCCCCCCTTCTCTCTCCCTCTCCATTTCTCTCTTCCCCCTCCTCCCCATTCTTATTGTCTCCCTCTTTTCCTCTCTCTCTCTCTCCCACATTGTTTCCCCTTTCTCTCTCCCTCTATCTCTCTACCCCACTCACTCTCTATGTCTACTCTCAACCTTCTTCCCTCTTCTTGCTCGATGATCCCTCCCTTAGTACCTCCCTCAATCCTCCCCCCATAACTTTCTCTATCTCTCGCTCTCACCCCGCTCCTTTCGTCTCCCCATCTCGTCCCTATCTCCTCCTCTCTTTCCCACCACTTTTTGTTCCCTCCTCTTTCTCTGCCTCTCCCTCCCCTCACTTGCCTCCTCCTTCCCCCTCTCTCTCCCTCTCTTTTAACTCCTTCTCTCCCTCCCCCCTCTCTCTCCCTCTCTTTTTAACTCCTTCTCTCCCTCTCTATCCCTGCTGTATATTTCCCCATCTCCCCTACTCCGCCTTCTCTCACTTGTCTCTCACCTCACTTAAGGTGTTTATATGTGGAAAACAACAATGCACAAGGGAGTTCTGAACCTTGTTGAAGCTGTGACACTGCGTGGAGATTTTTGAGTGAAGCTAGGAGAGATGCACGACAGATTCGCACTCAATGAATGAAAATAATAACCTTGATCTCCACAACGACGTTCATGCTCGAAGTTCGGAGCCAAAATCGACATTGTGTTATTCAGTTCTCTCGCTCCCTTTAAAATACAGCGTCAAAGTCAAAGCAGTAAAACGCACAGAAATAAACATCGATATTAAATGTTCCAGAAATTATTTGCATTTTCCTTAATCATTATAGAGACGTATTCCAAAAATATACTTGGACATGCTTTAGAATTTAGAATTTTTTTTTAAGATATCAGACAACAAATTTTATATGGTAAAAGAGATGGTTAAACAATATAGTTAAAAGAAAGAGATATAATTAATAAAATCAAAGGAGTTATTAAAATAAATTACAGGTTAGGGGATAGGGTATGTATACTTTCGTACATTTTACTAATTTGATGTACTAACATGACCATGACCTTAAAAATAGACGATTATTATTATTATTATTTATATCAATAAAATTAATTTCAATTTAATTTCAATTTTTATATATATACAATTTCAATAAAATTGTAGTTTGCTAACTATTAATTATGCTACTATCAATCTGCTAACTATTTATTGTTTCCCCAATTAATAACTATCGATTTGCTAACTATTAATTATGCTACTATCAATCTGCTAACTATTTATTGTTTCCCCAAAATTAATTGGGTAGGAATTTCACTAAACGACGAAGTCTAATTTTAGAATGAAAACTAACAATTTAATTACAATGGTTACATGAATTTGGAGTTGCAGCTAGTAGCTATGGAAATGAAAATCATGCCAGGCCTCGTGGATTTGATTATCACATGTAAAGTTCACTGAATATATCTATAACCGATAATCAATTAATTAATATGATAATAAAGAATATGTCAAATTCTCTTTCTACATCTTAATATATTTTTTAGACTCCTAGCATAACACATTTTTCTAATTATAGACCTTCCTATTTGTATGAGATATTATAGGTGTCCAATTCTTCTTCAAATTTTGCATATACATTTTCACTTCTATTCATAGTATGTTGGTTGTAATATATTATCACCTTTATTTGCTTTGGTTGTAATATATTATCCACTTTTATTTGTTAATCCTCATTATGTTTTATATTTTCTTGGATTTAAAAACTCCAAAATTTTCATACACATTTTCACTTTTATCCTTAATACATCATACATCATGTTTCACTTTTATCCTTAATACATCATACATCATGTTTTATATTTCTTCTAGGAAAATAACAAATTTTTCATACACATTTTTATTTCTATCTCCAAAATTTTCATACACATTTTCACTTTTATTCTTAATACATCATACATCATGTTTTATATTTCTTCTAGGAAAATAACAAATTTTTCATACACATTTTTATTTCTATTTCTAGTATGTTGGTTGTAATATATTATCCACTTTCATTTACTAATTCTATTTTTATTTGTAATACATTTTTCATTTACATTTTTATTTGTAATACATCATGTTTTATATTTCTTCTAGGAAAATCCCAAATTTTTCATACACATTTTTATTTCTATCTCTAGTATGTTGGTTGTAATATATTGGTTGTAATATATTATCCACTTTCATTTACTAATCTTAGTCATGTTTTATATTTGCTTTCCCATTTTTTTTTTTCTTAGGACAATTAGAATGGCTCAAGTTTCTTCCTTTCGTTTACTTCTAAAATATGTATATAATGTCTATAATTAAATTAAAATACACAATTCAATATTTTTGTTCATAGGTTCATTAAAATGTTTCACTAGCCTTTTCATTATAAAGTGATTTATACATAATTTTTTAATATTTTTAAAATCTTTATTATGAATAAATATGGTAGGGTATTTCTTAACTAGTATTTTTTAAACCTTCATTCTGAATGAATATGGTAAGGTATGACTTTCATTATGAATGAATATGGTACGGTATTGTTTAACTAGTGAGACCCTATGGATTCTCATCTTTGTAGTGGAAAAAATAATATTGTTGTTGAATATATTTATGAAGATGATTTATTAAATAACACTATGATTTGTATGATGAAGGAAGTTGGAACAGATATGGAAGATGAAGAAGATTTAATGTTTCTCTAGTACTTTAAGGAAACCTTGGTGGAGGCAACATCAGTGATGGGAGTAGTGGTATCTTGAATTGAAGAGTGGTGGTGATAGTGGTATGTTTCATGTAGGAGTAAAGAATGGTTATGATTTTGGGGGAGGAGGAAGTGGAAAAAGGGTTATTTATGGAGGTCCACGCATTAAGGGTGGATTTGGAGGAGTAGAGGGTCAAATTTGTAACATTAGTGGATGGGTAGAAGTGATAGTGGTAGTGGAGACCAAAAAGGAGGAGCTCATGGAGGTGGTTGTAGGAGACAACTAGCATTCTAGGATTACATGTTTAGGTACATGATATTTTGATATGGATATTGCATCATAGAAACAAAGCTTTGTCATTAATATCTTTTAGGAATATTGATGATGTATCTTGTAATCTTTGTTGCATACATTAAGCATCTAGATATTCTAGAACATGCAGAGTATTATTGACATTTAAGTTTATAATATTTTAATGTACTTTGAAAATCTTCATATTTAAAGGTGAATGAATATCCACATTGGGATTATAAACATTGTTCTTGAGATGTTGTGTTTGTTCGTGTCTATTAGATATAAGTTTATTTAAAACTGTAGGAGTTCTTTAATGAGTATACAATTGATTTAGGGACAAATTAGAGTTTCGAAGAAAATGTAGTTGTTTTTTCATGTGTTTTGTTCAAGCACCTCTTGTGGCATGGTCAAATATGGTCAAAACAATATTTTATTTTATAATAATATGAAGATAATTTTATTAATCCCGTAATATATGTTTTATATTTTAAAATAATATTTTTATTTATTAATTCCATGCATATATTCTATCCATGATATGTTTTATTTATAGCTATGGATGCATTTATTTTCTATCATGCATAATCCTAGTCAAGGTAAAGTTGGGAGTTGGCTTATTGTGCATGAGTTGGGAGTTGGCTTATTGTGTATAATCCAAAACTCACTTAATCAATGGCTTCCCTGCATACAAATGGCTTGAACTTCACAAATTCTTCATCATTCAGTTGTTTTGAACCTCCCCACGACTGTAAACAAACCTGGTTTATATATAATTTGAGTTGGGGGTTGAAATCCCAACTTCCCCCCTATTTCTCGGCTCTTTTTGGGCTCAAATCCCATTTTCTAGGAAAAAATCCACTAAAACCAAGCCCAAATTTGGTAAAATCCTCCAAATTTGGCCAAATCCGCCATGTTTATCACAACTGGTGCGTAGCCCCCAAATTATGGGCTACTGGTCTTATGGCGCCCCATGTGGCCAGGTGTTGTGCCCAACCCCTGAACTTCGGACCCCGGGTCATATGGCCCCCATGTGACCAGGTCCTTAAGATTCGACCTAACCCACATTGGGAAAATTTGGCCTACCACGTGGCACCCTCTAATTGGACCACATGTTACCCCCTGATTGGCTCAAGCCACGTCAACCTACCACGTCATCCTGCCTAGTCAGTTGTCGCATTTGCGTTTGTACTGCCAGGTTAGCCTGCCCAGTCAACATCTATACTACCATGTCAGTCAACCAAAACCTACCACGTGTCATCCATACATCCATGTCATAATACTAACTACCATGTCATGATACAATTTCCACGTGTCAGTCCTTATAGTCCATGTCATCTTCACATCAACGCCCAAAAATGTTGAATCCATTTGACACATGTCACGCTCAGAGGTTGCGACATGTCATGATGATTTCAACATGATGTATTACTGATGTCATCAATCATACTATTGAATTCATCAGTCTACTTTGACCTATTGACTTTGACTTTTGGCCTGTTTTGGGAAAAGTTTAGATCACAATAACTTCGCCATACAGAGTCCATTTTCAAAAAGGAATATACTGCCAGAATCAGGATGACAAGAACTACAGGATGGAATTGGTTTTTTCCGAATCTAAGAAATTTTAATTTTTATCCTTTTTGGATCCATTTGGATCAAGAATGAAGCAATGGTGTCGTTAGAATAATTGGTACCCAGTCTGCATGTAGCAACAATAACTAACATGATAGAAAGAGGCGTAGTATGTGTATCGTTGATGAGGTAATTATATTTTAGTATGTATGTTGTCTCGTTGAGTAAGGAGCTTGATAATATGTGGTTTGAATGGACTATTATTGATTGAAGTATTAAACATGTAAGTTTAAGGATGTGGTTCCTAAGGTAGTGGTTGATGTTTCCATAATACATTGAATTTTGAGCATGCGTAAGGGTATTATTTGTCACCCTTGAATAAGGTGCATATAACGATGAGTAAGATTAACCTAGGAAAATGATATTATGTTGTGAATATTCTTGATCATCATGTATTAGTTATGCATGTTCAATTTATTCCTACGAGAACACTCAACTCACTAGTGAATCAATCTTTCAAGAATTGTTTTAAGTTTCTTGTTCCTCATTCTATCAAAATGACACATGCCCAATAAAAGGGAATTGAGAAAAGAGATAGGTGAATTACTTAGTAAAACTTTCATAAATGAGATTGATGCATACTAGTGTCCAATGATACCTAACATTGATGCAAGTTAGTGGGAGAGGCCACTCCATCAGGTCAAATATCCCTTAGAGATATTGTATGCATCCTAGGATCACCTTTATCACTAGAAGAAATGATTGTTTTTCTTAAGGAAATTTTCACCGGATTTGATGTATGTTGAGTTATCAACTAATACTTGCACCATTAAATTGTTAATGTATGATGAATTAATAACTATATTACTATTTTTTCGTTGAATATTGATGATGCGTGATTGAATTAGAATTTGGTTACTATTGGGCCTTAATATTATTTAAGTATGCTTGGTTTATTAATTGTATTCTCTTGTTCCTTGCGAAATGAAATCGACATCTCATGCGTCTTGAACTGTTGATGTGAAAATGATGGATTGATTAAATGGAATGTTTGTGCGCAATTCAATAATGTGATGTATGACTAGTAGAAGACTTATACTCTTTGTGCGCACTGTATTATAAATGTAATGTATGATGTTTATATATTGTACTTCGTTCGCGAATGTAATTAATGTCTTGAATGATGGTTTTAGATATTAGTCTTCTTGCACGAAATGGAAATTTATTATGACAGATGTTTAATATTGTGTTGGGATTTATGTCTCGAATATAACTGATAAATGTTTTTGTGCCTTGGATTTAATAAATTCTATGAGGTGTTATGCGAATGATTACTCGGGTGCCATGTTTAAATGTGGTTTAGGATTGATGAAATTGATTATCGATGATGTTTTTGATTTATCATAGTTAGTGTGGACTTGATTGATTAAGTAGGATGAAGACACCTTCTTATTCCTCAGAACAATCACCAACCCTGAGACCTTAAATTGTTAAAATAAATTGGAACCTGTGCTTGAGCGTTGCTTGTGTTTCCTAGAGGTCCTAATCTTGTAGGGTAGGTTGGGCGGGTAGTCATTTTTTTACTCTTTATTTGATTGAATGTTGTTGTAATTTGCTTCAAGCTTTTATGATGTGCTGATATGCTATTCATGTTTATGTGACGTTAACCTTCGCTGATGCGTTGATTGTGTCGTTAGTGATTTCCATGATTACTAATGGGTAATGATTTTACTATAATGTTGTGAATAGGATCTTCCAAGATCATGTGTTGATGTTAATTTCTTAATGCAAAAATAAAATTTACCTTTGAACTTTTACTTTTCTTAGGCATAAGTGAGGGATGTTACAATTTCTCAGGTTCGGAATTTGGGAACTTCGACACAGATTTTTTCCTATTGAGAATTTGGTTATTCCAACATTGTAGTATTACTCAGATCAGAGTATAACTCCGCATGAGTAAAAAAAAAGTCAGGGGACTCCTCGCACCCTTATTTGATACCTATCCCATTGGACTCCTCTTTTCATCATGATCAAAGTGATATGTATCATTTTTTAGCCTTTTTTTTCCTATGGTCCTAACCCCTTCCCAACACCTTTACTTGGGACCTATTCCATTGGACTCCTCTTTTTTTCCTAAACACAGTGATACCTATCATTTTTTTATCCTTTGTAATTCATGGACCCACTCTTTTTAACCACCTTTGTTTCCCCCCTCTTCCTATGTTTTACCCTCACAATGGCCACCACTTGCAAACTAGACCTTTAAGACCACATCTGTAATATTCCAAATATAAAAGTTATGTAAAACATAAATAAAATGCTATAAATGGTATATAAACAACAATATAACAAGAACAATACCATAATAACATTGAAATGATATCAAATAACACCAACAGAGCACTTTGATTCTGAGAGCAATGTTCACGGGCCTCTTCGAGGAGGAAACCTCTAATCGAGAAGAGATATATTACAATAATATCCAAGATAGGGTTCTCATACCCTAGAATCCTATTTATACTAAATATGTGTATCAAAAGAACCATCTAGAGGAAGATCCTTATAGAGTAATAAGCTTATATTATGTCTTCTTACATTCGACTTATTCTATTTTATTGCAAGGCCTTATTAGTATTAACCTTTATTGCATCCAAATATATTTTTCTACCTACGTGGGGTTTAGGTCCCTAACATATACTCCCCCTTAAAAACAACCTTGTCCTCAAGGCTTGAGATGTGGAAATTGTTGTAGAATGGTAGTTGGTTCCCAAGTGGCATCTACTGAAATTGTATCTTTCCACTAGACTAACACTTCCTTAATGGTTCATTGATGCAGGTGACGCTCGCGCTGGTCCAAAACTGCTTGTGGTTGTAGCCAAATAGATCATTCTTCATCCAACTTGGGAAGGTTGGTTTGAATTTGGCACTTAGTTCCAATGACCTTCTTTAAGCATGAAACATGAAAAATAGGATGTAGCTTAGAATCACTGGGCAAAGGTAACTGATAGGCCACCTGTCCCACATGCTTGAGAATGGTATAAGGACCATAAAATCTGGGCGCCAACTTCTGACAATGCTTTCCCTTGAGGGAGTTTTGCTTGTAAGGTTGCAGTCTAAGAAACACCTGATCCCCTTCCGCAAATTGACGTTCAGAGCGACCTTGATACTCTTGTTGCTTCATGCAATTCTGTGCCATGAACAAATTCTCTTTGAGGGTACGTAGAATAGCCTCTCGAACTGTAAGTGTTTGGTCAACCACATGAACCTTTGAGACACCTGCTAAATATGATAGAATTGAAGGTGGATTTTTTCCATATACCGCTTCAAAAGGAGTCATGCAGGTAGTTGTATGCTATGAAGTGTTGTACCACCATTCAACTAGGGGTAACCATTGAGCCCACTAATTTTTCTTTTCTGGTGCAAAACACCTCAAATATGTTTCCAAACACTTGTTGACAACTTCAGTTTGACCATCAGTCTGGGGATGATAAGTTGTGCTAAGATGAAGTTGGGTTCCTTGTAGCTTGAACAGTTCTTGCCAAAAATTCCTTGTGAAAGTTCGGTCGCAATCAGAAACAATAGAATGCAACATGCCATGAAGATTGAAAACCTGATACATGAAAAATTGAGCCACATTCAATGTTGTAAATGGGTGTTGAAGAGAACAGAAATGAGCATACCTTGAAAGGCGATAAACAACCACCATGATGACTGATTTATTTCCTGATTTGGGTAATCCTGTAGTAAAATCCATAGAGATATCCCTCCAAATAATAGGTGGAATCGGAAGCGAATGTAGTGTTCTAGGAGATTTTACTATTTCCCCCTTGTTGCATTGACACACATCACATTCAGCAAAAAAATTATGAACGTCTTGTTTCATACCATCCCAGAAAAAAGAATGTTTGACCTTGTCATAGGTTTTGGTAAACCTGGACTGCCCAACTGTGGGTGTAGCATGAAGCTCATAAAGTACCTTGGATTTAAGTTTTGATTGTTTACTTAAATACAAATGGAATTTATACCAAAGTTCATCACGGAGTGAACAGTACCCTAGGGAAATTAGAGAATTGGATTGCAATTGTTGTATCATATGCGAACTTTTGGGATCTTGTAGCCATTTGTGGTGAACGGCTTCGAGCCAATCTAGTACAATGAAGGAGAGAGAAAAAAGATATCCTTCATCTTCATATTTCCGGGAAAGTGCATATACAACCACATTGTCTTTTACTTTCTCGTAAATGATCTCATAATCATATCCAAATAGCTTAGTTACCCATTTTTGTTTCTCTGGGGAGGAAATGTGTTGTTCCAGAAAATACTTGAGGCTTTGATGGTCTATCTTAATTTGGAAGTGTTGCTCCAACAAATAAGGGTTCCACACATCAACGACATGCAGAATAGCCAACATTTCCTTTTCATAGATTGATTTTCCCAGATTTTGTTCAAACAATTGTTTGTTGGTAAAGGCCAAAGGCTGACCCTCTTGCATAAGGAAAATGTCAATTCCTTTCCCTGAAGCATCACATTCTAGGACAAAGGTGTTTGTGAAATCAAGAAGGGCCAGGACTGGAGTTATGCACATGGCCAACTTCAAGGTTTGAAAATCTTGAGCAACTACTCGAGTCCATGTGAAAGAGTTCTTTTTTAGGAGTGCAATGAGAGGTGCTAAAATATTTCCATAATTCTTAACAAAATTGCGATAATAACCTGTTAAGCCCAGAAATCCACCCAATCTTTTGAGAGTATTTGGGTGAGGCTAGTCTTGCATAGCTTCAATCATTTTAGGATCCACCTTGATGTCATCCTTTCCAACCAGATAACCCAAGTACTCGACTTATGAGGCGTCAAAATCACATTTAGACTGTTTTAGGAAAAGTTGGTGCTGAAAGAGTAGGTGGAGAACTCGATCCACATGAGCAAGATGGTATGTCCAAGTTTTTCTATAGATGAGGATATCATAAAATAAAACTAAGACAAAATGACGGAGAAAAGGATGGAAGAGAAGATTCATGAGGCTTTGGAATGTGGAGGGTGCATTACACAAGCCAAAGGGCATGACCAAAAACTCATAGTGGCCCTCATGAGTTCTAAAGGAAGTATTAGGAATGTCTTCCTCTTTCGTATGTATCTGGTGGTATCCCGAACGAAGATCAAGTTTAGTAAAAAACTGGGTGCCACTCAATTCATCCAAGAGCTCATCAATGACAGTAATGGGAAATTTGTCTTCAATGATGAATTTTTTGAGGGCACGGAAGTCAGGACACATTCGTCAAGAACATTCTTTCTTCAAGACCATGATCACAGGGGAAGAGTAGGGGCTCGTACTAGGGAGGATAAAACCTATGTTAAGGAGTTCCTGAACCATTTTCTCAATTTCATATTTTTGGGAAAAGGGGTGATGACAGGGATGGATATTGGGAGAAAGGCTTCCTGGTACAAGGGGAATGGAATGATCATGAAAACCACAGGAAAGAGGGAATCCCTGGGGAGAGGAAAATACAACTTGATGTTTATATAGGATGGATTGGAGTTCTTGCATCACAACAGGTGTCTCAGTTGCTTGTATGGCATGGAGTTGGGAAATAACGCCAGAATGACCTTTTTCGAGGAGATTTTCCATGCGATGGAAAGTAATGATCTCAGGTGAACTAGTGGTGATGCCTTGGAACTTATATTGTTGTCCCTCTTGGCCGAATTGGATGGTTAATTCCTTAAAATACATGAGAATGGGACCCAAGTTCCTTAGCTAGTCTACACCCAACACAATGTCACAACCGTCCATGTCGACAGAAAACATATGATATTTCAGGTGGTAGTCACCGATTTGGAGACACGCATTTTCACAATGCCCTCCACATTTCATGGAGCCGTCATTGACAATCATGATTTGGAAATTATTGACTACATGGATATAGAAATGAGTTTCTTGGGAAATGCAGTGATGGATAAAAGTATGGGTGCTTCCACTATCAACAAGAATGATGGAATTCCTATGCTTGATGTAACCGATTAGCTTTAGGGTTTGGGGAGCTGAGAAGCCAGTGAGAGAATTTAAGGAAATGACTATTTCTACTTCGGGAGGGTATGAGGGAGGGGTTATGTCAGTGGTTTTAGTTGACACAGACACAAGGGGAGTTTCGACATCTTCTTCTGAAATATCCTCTGAGAAGGCCATCAAAATATTTTTTTCCTTACACTTGTGGCCCGGAAAATATTTTTCATCATATGAAAAATATTTCTATCATTCTATGAGGATGTTGTTGATGACGATATCGAGGATTCTCATGAATTAGAGATACCTGATCCAACTCCTATCAATTTTTTGTCTAATCCACCATAACTTGAATTGGACATTTCATTGAATGCACTCACTAGATTCTTTGCTCCCCAAACCCTCACGCTAATTGGATACATAAAAATATGAAGGTCATCATCCTAATTTATAGTGGTAGCACTCATAATTTCATTCATCGATGCATTGCTCAAGAAACCCATTGCTATATCCATGCAGTCGAAAACTTTCAAATCATGATTGCTAATGGAGGTTACATGAAATGTGGGGGGAATTGTGAAAATGTGTGTCTCCAAATTTGCCAGTACTACTTGAAATCTCATATGTTCCCTATCGAAATGGGTGGTTGTGACATTCTGTTAGGTGCAAAATGGTTACGCATTTTCGATCCCATCCTCATGGATTTGAAGTAATTGACCATGAAATTTCAACAAGAAATCCAACAACATATGTTCTAAGGAGTCACAACAGATTCCCCTGATATCATCAGTTCCCATCGAATGGAAAATATCCTCAAAAAATTCCATTCAGGAATTATTTCCCAACCCAATTCCATTCAAGCAGTTGAGACACCATCTATTCATACCGACCTCTAATATATACTTTCCAAACACCAAACTATTTTTTCCACTCCCCATGGCCTTCCCCCTACCCTTTGTGTTCATGATCATTCCATTTCTTTAGTTTCTATCATTCTTCCTCCCAATGTCTGCTCGTATCGTCATCCCTTTTCCTAAAAGACTAAAATTGAGAAAAAATTTCAAGAATTGATCGATGTGGGTGTTGGCCCTTGACTAAGTTTGGAGGAAACGTTGGTCACGTTTGACCATTTTTGGGACATCGACAGGCTGGTTGAAGACGAAGTGCCCAGACAAAGCGGATATCGCGAGATCTTGCACATTTTGCGGGCTTTTGGGGGATTTTAGGGTTTATGTAACAAGGATGTGATGTCGGTCCATGCATTTACCCATTCTTATGGCCCTTTTTGTAATGTATAAATAAGTAGCTAGGGGATGTGAGTTAGAGGGAGTAGTCATTGTTCGACTTAGTGCATGGTTAGTTGGATTTGTGGCCGCATGATTTAAGGCTTTCAGAGCTAAGTATAAGTGTTTTGTAGTGCTTGGTGCAGACAGACTATGTAAGGCTTTATGCTTTGATCCAATTCGGTAAGGAAGATATGGCGAGGTGCACACAGATATCCTGTCCTTTGTGGAGTTGGATTTGTGGCTTGGTGCATGTAACAAGATTGGAATATACTAATAAACAAGAATACGTCTTGGTGAACATAGCCCCAAACTTGGGTGAACCACGTATATCCTGTGTTGATGTGGCTTATGCAATGTTGTTCATGTTATTTATGTATTTATTTTCTTAGTGCACTATTCTTGATTTATCATAGGTATATCCATTGATGCTTAGTGCTTGATGTGTGAATAAATGATAGATCTTCTCTGATGCTATGTGATAAATACTTATATGTGTTTAACATTTATTACTATTGAATCGATATGTAAGTGGGGTTAATCTGCGATGTGAATAAGAATCGTAACTTAATGCATTTTATTGGCTAAGTTCTTTGTTAAAGTGTGTAATCACATATATGTGTCCCATCTAGGTTGTAGACACCTGAGTCCTACAAACCCCCCTGCCTCTACCCCGGGTGGTACTTCATCTGCTTCACAGATGTTGTTGAAAAGGCTAGTAGTTAAGGTTTTGTTGGTGCGTTGTTGAAGCGTTGAAACCTAGGTCTTCCCGTGTGCCAAAAAATGGTATTGTTTCTGGGACCTGAAACTATGATTGATGGGAACTAAAGAAAAGGAAAATATATGTGCGTAGATCTATTGATGTAGTGTGTAATATTCTACTTGACTTGCGAAGCTCTATACTAAAACAGAAGTCTGATCCAAAGAAAAGAGGTAATATCTTAAATCTTTTTGTTGTGGTAAAGGCAATATAAGTGGAAATTTTTGTTTCAAAAGTATGAATTTAGGTAGGTTTGACAGATTTTGTCCTATCCTAAAAACTAGGGAAGAACTATAAGAAAGAAGATTTGATTTGGATAAATCTGATAGAGATAATGAAAGATATGTTATTCCTATGCATAGACAAAAATTTTGGACTAACAAGTGGATGCAGGACCCTAGAAAAAATGTTTGCATATTGCAGGTCCATCATTATGATCCTAGCGTGCAATACAAAAAAGTTTAGGGATCGTTTAAAAGAAAGAGAGGATTGACACTATGTTATAACTACAAAAGACTAGAACATATTTCTAAGGAATGCCCTAGTATAGGTCCTATTTTCCTTTGTTGTAAAGCTATTGATTGTGAGGTTTTGGATTGTCCTAGAATGATTGCTCAAGTTGAAAAAATGAACATGAGACAAGAAAACCATGAAGAAGGTCAAGAAACTGAGGATATGTTAGAAAATCAGAAAGAATTAGAATCTATGTTATTACAGCTGAAAGAAACATTGAATAACCACAAAGACATCGATTTACCAAAGATATTAAAAGAGAAACAGTGCATAGAAAATAGAATATGAGACTTCGACATAGACTGTGTCTTGGATGAAGAAACTCATGTGAATGTTATGCCATAAAGTACTTGGGAAATTTTGGGAAAACCTGTTATAATTCCTTCATTAGGAAAGATAGGATTGTTTAAAGGAAAGATGTTAACCCCATGTGGAAGAGTTACTAATGTACCTATGATTTCTCATGGAACATCGAATGAAGAAGTATTTGAAGTCATTAGGTTTGTTGAGAACAACGCCCCTTTTGCACTTTTGTTAGGAAAGGCATGGATTGAGAAAGTCAGACATGAAGAAAAGTGGAGGAGGAAGCTACATAATAGAAAAGACAAGAATTAAGGGACTTCATGGCTAGGAAAATAGAGCGACTAATAAAAGAAAGAGAGAATAAGTTGAAGTGAAAAAGGGCTAGAGAATTAGCTGTCGAAGTTGAAAGAACAAAAGAAATTTTGAAGAACCTGTACATGAAGGAAAGAAGTACATTTACCCTAGAAATAGTATAAACCATTGGAATACCCTCAACAATGCGAAGTTACTATGTTAAGGGAAGAAAATAATAAAAATTGAAAGAAGAAACTAGAGACTCAGATCACAGGAAAGAAGGCTAGAAACCTCAGTAAGAAGAAGGCAAAGTTATAAAAACTACCGAAAGTTCTAGAGAAGACTTCATAGAGGGAATACTTGAAGAATTTGAACCTCGTCGGGATAGCAGAATAATGCAGAAAGGCACTTCACCATGACAAAGATATATGACCGTTGGAGGCATCCTGAACATTAGAACGACACTCTGAAATGGCTAGAAACATAGTTATTTCCAGAAATACCGCCATTGGACTGTTGAGACCGAGAAATAATGGATGGAATCGTATTGATTAAGTCATTTCGACCTATTGAAGGAATCCATTATGACATTGCTTATTTAATTCGTCGAATGCCTCATTGGGGCCACTTTTGCAAACTAAGATATTCAAGATCAAAAAGAAGTGATCGCATACCACGCCATTTTTTCTATACCTCACCATTGATTCGATTACATTGAGTGTCCATTTTCCTACCCGATATATTTGATTACGAGCATGCATGTCCGGCGACCTTAGCACACTAGAGAATCTGTTGAAGAGATCTTAATCAAACTCATGGATGGGAAAGTCATGTCCACTGGAATACAAGCCTCGTCGACAGGAATATTTCAAGCATCCCCCTTGACTAGATGTCGATCTAGTCAAGAAGCGACTAAGAAAAGAAGAAATCACCACGATGATATGGCGTGTGCGAAGCAAATACCATCGGTCTTGCCCAACTACAGCCTGCCTCTGGATGGGGCAGTTAGTCATGACAGTGGAACAACTCCTAGAAGGTCATGTCATTGAGTAATTACTTCAAAAGTTCTTTGAGCAGGAGGCTCTGGCGAAGCAACAAGTCGAGGCATCCTGAGATAATCTAGAGGCCTTCGAAGTAGTGTTGCCTAGATCAAAGTGACTCGAGACAAGTCATAGGTGAGTGTTGGGGGCATGTTGTCCCTTGACTAGGTTTAGAGGAAACACTCGTCATGTTTGACCATTTTTGGGACTTCGACAGGATGGTCGAAGATGTAGCACGCTGACGAAGCATAGATCGCGAGATCTCACTCATTTTGTGGCATTTTTGAGTATTTTAGGGTTTATGTAACGGGTATAGGATGTCATCCCATGGGTTTACCCATGCTTAAGCCCATTTTTGTAATCTATAAATAAGTAGCTAGGGGATGTGAGTTAGAGGGATTAGTCATTGTTCGACTTAGTGCATGGTTGTTTGGCTTTGTGAAAGAATGAATTAAGGCTTGCAGAGCTAAGTGTAAGCGTTTTATAGTGCTTGGTGTAGACAGACTATGTAAGGCCTTGTGCTTTGATCCAATTCGTGAAGGAGGATCTCGCGAGGTGTGCACATATCTCCTATCCTTTTTGGAGTTGGATTTGTGGCTTGGTGCATGTAAGAAGATTGGAAGATACTAATAAAGAAGAATAAGAGTTGGTGGATGTATCCACACACTCGGGTGAACCACATATATCCTATGTTGATGTGTTTTGTGCAATGTTGTTCATGTTATTTATGTCTTTATTTTCTTTGTGCATTGTTCTTGATGTATGATAGGTAGATTGATTGATGCTTAGTGAATGATGTGTAAATAAATGCTAGATCTTCTCTAATGCTATGTTCTAAATACTTATATGTGTTTAACATTGATTACTATTGCGTCAATCTCTAAGTGGGGTTAATCTGCGACGTGAATAAGAATCGTTACTTAATGCATTTTATTGTCTAAGTGTTATGTTGAAGTGTGTAATCACATATCTGTGTCCTAGCTAGGTTGTAGACACCTGAGTCCTACAACTCCCCTGCCTCTACCTTGGGTGAGACTTCATCTGCTTCGCAGGTGTTGCTGAAAGGGTTGGTAGTTACGGTTTTGTTGGTGCACTGTTGAAGCGTTGAACCCTGGGTCTGCCCTTGTGCCAACAATGAGTGTCATCCACCATAGTACCATCCCCTATTATTCTCTTGTGGTCATTGTCCTCAATAAATAAGGCACGTGGTGCATGTATCCCGACTTTTATTTGCTCAACAAAATCACCATCAAAGACAAGTTTCCCATTCCTTTAATTGATTATCTATTGGATGAATTGAGTTGTGCTCAATACTTTACTAAACTTGATCTATGTTCTGGTTACCACCAGATATGTATGAAACAAGTTTTCAATCCGAATATGGTCTTTCGAACTCATGAGGCCCACTATGAGTTTTTGGTCATGCCCTTTGGCCTGTGTAATGCCCCCTCCACTTTCCAAAGTCTAATGAATCATGTCGTACATAATTTTGTCTCTCTTTTGTCTTATTTTTCTTTCATGATATTATTATCTATTTAAAACATGGACAACCCATTTTTCCCATGTTGATAAAGTTTTCGATCTCCTTTCTCAGCACCAACATTTCCTCAAATAATCTAAATGTTCCTTTGGAGCCTCATAAGTGCATTATTTGGGTCATATTTTTGGAAAGTATGGTGTAAGGGTGGTTCCTAAGAAAATTGAAGCTATGAAGGATTAATCTCACCCCAAAACTCACAAATTTGTTAAGAATTATGGAAAAAATGAAACACCTATCACTGCTCTCCTTAAAAATTATTCTTCCAATTGGAATCCTACAACTAATCAAGCATTTTATTCTTTGAAAGTGGGTATGTGCACAACTTGTATCCTCTCTCTTTGAGACTTCAAAAATACTTTTGTACTAGAATGTGATATATCTAGGAAAGGAATTCATGCAATTCTCATGCAAGAAGGACGATTGGTAGCCTTCACTAAGAAAAAAACTTTCGGAGTGCCATTTCGGCCAATCAATCCATGAAAAGTAAATGGTGGCTATTTTTTATGTTGTGGATCTCCTACGTCCTTATCTATTGGGCCAATGTTTCCAAATTAAAATAGATCATCAGAGCCTCAAGCATTTTATGGAACAACGAATTTCCTCTCCACAGAAACAAAAATGGGTCACCAAGCTATTTGGATATGATTATGAGATAATAGACAAGAAGAGAAAATAAGATCTGGTTATATTGACATGTACAACAACCCTCCCAAATTGATAGTTATTGTTAATAATAAAATCCGAGCCCCCTTTCTTTTTCAAAATTTTTCTCAGTTTGGTTTAATTTTCCTTGTAAACATGTTTATGATTCTGATTTCAAATTGGACATTAATGCATTACATATTTTGACCTCTCTATATATCGATGATGCATGTATTCTTTTGAATTTCAAGAATTTTAACATAAAATTCAAAAAATCTATTTTTGAAATTTACCATATGGCATATCGCTTGTAAGTCGTTTTTGTAATTTTTAATTTGTTCTAATGGTGATCTTAATTGTAGTGTGAAGTTCATTAACATCATATATTATTTCTCTCTAGTGGTTTTGATTAAATTATTTTCATACATATTCCTAGTAAGCTTTCTCTTGATCTATAGAATTTGATGGTCTATTAATTAATTATTCTTTCATCCTAAATTTTATTTCTTTCACTACATTATATCATTTGGATGAAAAATTAAAAGATTATATTTCTTATTGAAATTTAATTAACTTTGTTATAGTCTACCTTATGATCAAAGATACACTCAAGGATTCACGTGTTAACTTGTGATATCTATTTTTATTGCAAAATGAACTTAGGAACAATGTATAGACTAACTAATCATAACAACATTGTTGTTAATGTGATTAATATATTTCGACTTAACTCATGACTTAAGCAACTTTACATTTTGAAATTTGGGTTTTCCATATGGCAATTTTATTTACATTTAGCTTGCTCCATGTAGTGAACAAGGACGTCCTCCATTGTCTTATAATAAATGTAAATTAATTTCCACATCGGAATCAAAATAGGGTCTGAACTTCATGCATTTTAGTAATTTGAGTATTTTCAAGTCCTAAGGGTTTCATTTGACTATGGATGAGGGTTTGATGCTTTCGTTTCTACATTCAAATTTTTATTCCAGACTCTTCCTTTACATTCTTGAGTTCTGTCAAGTGTTTTATCATGTGTTTGATATCGAAATATGAACGTCCGATGACTAGATTTATAGAAGCGCATGAAGGATATTAGTTGGGAATGGTGGGATCTCACAAACCGGTTTGAAGGATAGGTGAATTCATCCTAGAACAAAGTATTAATTTCGCATAGTGAATTATGATCAAATGGTTGAGAATTTTTGGAAATCGACAAAAACACATTTCCAGAATGGGCCATTTTACTTGACTCTCAAGTGGATTCTCCAAAACATGAAGAATGTTGGAGATATGAGGATTTTCTTGAACGGATTTTGCCAGAAATGTTTCTAGCCACCTTTTTGTATTAATATGAGATCCAAAACCAAAAGGGTCAAGGAAATACCCTAAGTTTCTAATTTCCTCAAAACCTAAATATAATTCCAAAGAATGCAATCCCATAGTCTAAAAGGTTAGTTGGTTTGAGTTTTTAATGGTGTTTAATGGCCACAATTTATAAGTAGCTAGAGATTTCTCTCTAATTTTTTACTGTAGGAAAGAAGAGACTCCTCAATTGCCTTATAAACCCTAGAGAGAACCACACTTCCCACAAGCATGGCCTCCGAATAAGTCGAGGTTTGAACTCGTGACCTACTTCACTGCACGAACACTTTAACAACATGTCCGTTGGACACTAGACCAAACCCCTGCGGCCATTTTGTAAACCTATATTAACAGAGAAGAAAGCAAGAAATTAAGTCAGAATTTAAATATAGGTTCAAGGAAAGTTGATTATAACTAATGGTAACTATTTATCATTAATTAAAATATTGTTTTGTTTTAATTAATATCATATTAAATGAAATATTTCTTTAATGTGATATTTTATCTTACATGGAATCTATTTTATTGAATTTTAGTATATGTCATGGTTAGTTTAATAATTTTTTATCGAAATCATTCCACTGCATATTTTTGTTAACAGTTTGCAAATCATATGAACTATTTCTATGATTTCAAATGAATCCTAACCTTGAATTCAATATCACTTTTTTCCCCACTTAGCACTTTTCTCTTGATTTGGATGAGATATTCATCTTGTGCCAATAAATATAGGATAAATTAGTTTTTCTTTATTACTTTCATCCTAGATCAAAATTGCATTTGCATCGAGTCTCCTTTTGTAGGAGCAAACTACAACGTGGCATGGTTGATCCCTTATGTCAGCCTAAGGGTTGTTTTCTTGCAAGATCGTAGTGAAAGGGGAAATCAAATATATATTTTCTTGTTGATGGTAATCATGAATATCACAAGTCAACAGTAAGAGTTAGAAGGTAATTCCTTCTCTTATGTTTGTTGATCAATGAAAGTGATAATATACATCAACAAATAGAAGATCTATTGTATATATCTTTGTAAATATAAATTAACTTAGCTTAGATTAACCATAGGTTAGTCTTAGGAAAAGGGAAACTGGAGACCCATTGAACTGGTCGGAATTACCATCTCAAATGGATAAGGATCTAATTAGGACCCTCACCAGGTGATCTCTTTATAATGTTGAACATCATCAGTTTTGGCCATCAACATTTTTTGCGCTAGAAGGAGGGCCATAGATGAGTGTGAATGATAATTTAAGTCTTGTTTGAGCTATTGTTTTTAATTAATTCATTTATTTTTAATAACTTCCTTTAAACTTCACATATGGAGTTGTATATCTGGTCACACATCAAGCAGTCGAGTGAAGGTAGTTAGATACTTGAAAAAAACAAAGTTTAATGGTGAGTCTAATTCTTTTGTATTTCATCATGTTCATCAATTTATTTTGAATTGTAAAAAATTTGATACTGATTATGGTGTTATGTGAAGGATTTTCACTCTCTCCTTAACATGCTAGGCCAAAGACTGGTGTAGATCATTTCCAGTTTTCGTTGTAGATACCTGGGACAAATTTTCTCGGATGTTCCTTCAAACTTTTCAATATTATAATTGTAATGAGGTTTTCCAAGAACTTGAGAACTTGTGCAAAATTGAAGGTGAATCTTATGAATATTTTCTTCTTAGATTCAAATTAATTTTCTTTCAATTTCAATCTGTTCATTTTCCTTCACTGTTTGAACTAATAGGTTGGTTTAGACATATTCTTTCGCTTTCTTGTACCAATCATAATGAATCATAACGTATAAAGTTTCTTACTGTATTTTCTATTTTTGATGAGCCAATTATTTCCTATGATATGGTTGGACCTATTGTAACAGTCAATTAAAAAATTACCGAGGAACTATTTCAGGAAAGCATAATTTCATCTAGTGAAATTATAACTCATTGTGAAAAAGTTTCAATTCCCAATACAATTGGTGTTTTCCAAAATCATGACAATTGTTTCATTAGGAGTAATTTAACTAATATCTCTGATATCATTATTAGTATTTCTCAACTCTGTATTTCACAATATTTAGATTATTGTATTCTAGAAAGGAAAATATTTATCCAATCAAATTAATCCCTTACATGATAGTGATATTTTTGTTGAGGAAAATAATGGAGAAATGGTGTTAGAAACTCAAGAATAGGTCCCTAATGATAATAATCACTCTGAGAATAGAGAGACATTTATTTTTATATGTTCCACTATACCCTAATATTTTTGCTGATAGAAAAGTTTTGATAATGAGTTAATAGTTCCTCTTCACATAGATTGTTTTTACAAAATAGAGGGACTATCATAAGTCAAACATATTATAGATATTTCATGCACGATTACCAGAGTAATGAATCATTAATTGATAATTGTTTTGATAATTCTCATACATGTTCATCATCCTATTCTTTTGGTTCTGAATCAAAGGAAAATAGTCGAGGTAGCGATTCTGAAATCATTTATGATAGTGATTTGTAAAATGAAAATATTGAGGAACTTCACCCTCGACTGATGGTTATGTCAATTTCTTGTGTTTTCAATTCTCAATCTATATTTCAAGATGTAGGGTATCATTTTATTGATCATACTACAGTTGAACATCATATTGATTCCTCTCATAATTATTTCAAATTTTAGAAAATAAAGTCCATCCCTATCTATGATTCTCATGATATCACTCAAGTTCCTATTTCCTATCATGAACTTTGACCTGCTACACAAGTAGATTCTATTGTTAATTTTGATTATATTATTTCAGCAACTCCTTGTGCAAAATAAATTCTTCTAAATAAATCCCATCCATCTTGTAACATTATCGTACATAACACTAATATTTTCTTATCTACTCTCTGTGTAGATCTCCTCCAATATTTATTGAATATGCATCCTTAATTTTATGATCCAATAGATATATGGTTGGAGAATTGGTTAAAGGAGAATTTTCTTGTAAATAAAATGTTATGGTTTGTTTTATTAGTTTTCTTTTTTTTTGTAAATAAATGTGGATCCTTATATTAATACCAACTGAAAGCTTACAAAACCTGTTGCCTACCAGCATTCACAAAAATGCTAGTAGCAAATGGTGGAATTGTTGGTCACCTTTTTACATTGTTTTGCATGGTTTTCCCCATAATACATTTCGTGATCAAGAACCCAACACTATCCCCCATGTGAGTCGAGGCTTTGTGCACCCGACTCTCCTCCCTTCGAACTTCCGGGTCTAGTAATTTTGAAAGGGGTATAGTGCATGCTAGCCCCTCCCTTATCCTCCATCCATTACACCCTTCGAAATGACCTATGGAAAACTCTTCTGAGCATGTTGGGATTTCACAAGTCGGGAGTTCCCTATGCGAGTCACCACTACCTTCACAACCCCTGAAATGTCGATGCTTCACAGGTAGTGGTATTTGAGGCTTCTCGTTTTCACAGTCCACAACCGATGAGTTAAGGAGCAATATCTCACTTGGATCAGTGGGTATGTTTTCCTGACTCCAGAAATGAAGCTAAAGAGTTTCCCGGAGATGCGAGAGGATTGCATTCCAGAGGAGGGAGGGAGGAGAGGGATGGGAGTGAAATATTATTGTGTTCCTCTCTTTCCATAGATGCCAAATTATGAATCCTAGTAAGAGTTTCCATGTTCTATTTAGGATAGAACTTTTAAAGGGGATGGAGCCCCACTCCCTGATTGTGCTTGAGATGCTACTTTTAACTTTTTTGGTTCTTCTCATGAGCTAAGTGGCTTGGTTCCAGATATCTTCACTGAATGGGAATTTTTTTAGGAGGTGCTCCATGGTTTCTTCTTGGAGATGGAAGAGATGGAAAATCAAGGAGCCAATGAAACCTCATTTTTGTATATTTTCCTAGGTTAAGATCTTGTTCTATAGGAGAAGCCAGAGGAATGTAGAGATTTTGGGCCATATTTTTTATTTCCAGATTGTTGTCCGGATGTTATCTTTTTGAAGATTTTGGAATTTCTCTTGTAGAGAATACCCCTCTTTGAGAGTGAATCTATCGTGAGGTGTGTATCCCCATCTGAGAATGTCTAGGTCTGTGCTTTTCTGGATTTGCCTTTGGGATGTTGCTTGATTCCAGTGTTGCAGATCATATTCTAATGCAACTTGGGGCTCCTGATGGGTTTATTTCCAACTTCGCCAAGGAGAGTTATTAGGAATATCAGTCCACAAATATTCTACTTTAAGAGTGGGGAGATCTTGTATGTGATTAGCATAGGATTGTAGAGTTTCTTCTGATTGAAGGGGTGTCAATTGCTGCTAGGAATCCATCCAGAATAGGTCATTCTGGCCATTAATTTCCAAGAAAGCATGTTCATGAATGAGTGGCCTATTTTTCCAGGCCCCATTCCAGATGTTGGAGCCTTGAATTCTCTCCTTCATTCTTATAAGATGGCTTTGATGCATGTTTGGGGAATATTTTCATTTCCAGAGTTTGGCCCAGATCTTCGCTGGAGTTTTGAGCCATCTCAACCAAATTATTCCTCCCATGGTACTATTTAATTTTCCAGGGTCCTCGAGGACCGGTCGACCTGAAGATTTAGGCTTGCATACCTTGTCCCAGCTGATGAGGGCCCATTTTTTGTCTAAATTGTGTCCATGCCAGAAGAAGTTTCTTTGCAGATTTTTTATTTTCTTTATGATCGAAAGGGGGGCATCCAGGGCTGAGAAGAGGTAAGAAGGGATGGCTTGAAGGACTAACTTTAAGAGAATGATTATGGTTGGAAGGTTGAGGGATCAAAAGGTCAAAGTGCTGAGCCGATTGAAAATAGAGAGTAGGAGAGAGTCCCAGGAGATGTTTCTGGTTGTTGAATCAGAAAGAGGGAGTCCCAGATAGTGCGAGGACATAGTGAAGATGGGGTATTCATAAGTTGAGAAAGGTTTTCTCGGATTGTTATAGTAGTGTTAAAGAAGAAGATATGTGATTTGGCAAGAGTAAAGGTGGTGCTAGAGGCTTCACTAAAATCTGTGAGGATGGAACTTAGTTTATTTGCTTCTTTCATAATGGGGGTGTTCATTAGCAGCGTGTCATCAAAAAATTTGTTGTGGGAGGCTGCTGGTTGTAACCCATGAAGAGGGAGGCCTTGGAGGGAGCCATTTTGAATTAAGGTCTTGATATAGCATCTTAGGCCCTCAACCATAATGAAAAATAGGAAAGGGGAGAGAGGGTCTCCTTGTCGTATTCCTCTTGAGGGGAAGAAGGGCTGAGAAGGGACTCCATTGACGAGGATTGAGAAAAAGGTTGAGTAAATGAGGTTCATTATACAAGAAATCCAATCCTTATTGAAACTAAAAGCTAAAAGAAGAGCTTTCATGTACTGCCATCTTAATTTATCAAAATCTTTTGAGAGGTCAAGTCTTAGAAGCATTCCTGGAGTGCAGGTGCTTTTGAGTGAGTGAATGATTTCATGGACAAAAATGACGTTGTCCATAATTTTTCTTCTTTCAACATAACCTAAATGCTCCTTGGAAATGATGAAGGGGAGTATGGGCTTAAGTCTTAGAGCTATGTCCTTGGAGATGATTTTATAGATCACATTGCAGTGTTATGGGTCTGAAATTCTTTAGGTTGGTTACTATTTATTCTTTGGGAATTAGGGTGAGGAAAGTGGCATTAAGTGATGGAACAAATTTTCCCGAGATGCGAGATTCCTCCACTAGCTGCCATACTTCTTTCCTTAACATTGGCCAACAGGAATGGAAGAATTATGTGGTGAATCCATCCGGTCCTGGAGCCTTGCCTATGGGTAGATCCTGAATAGCCTAATCCACTTCTGTCTATGTTATTGGGATCATGAGAGCTTCATTCTGCTCTTGGGTGATAATATTTGGGATGTTTTGGGTTACCCGCTCAATTGTTGAGCAGCGGTCCACCATTGGTTCTGTGAGGAGATCCTTGTAGAAATTTGACAACTCCTGTGAAATTTTCTAGTGATTTAATAGGGTGTTTCCTAATGGTCCTCCAACTTTGTAATGTGGTTGATTAGGCATCCGTAGATCATGTATCGGTGGGAAAATTTGGTGTTTTTCTCTCCCTCATTGAGCCATTGGACCTCAGATTTCTATCTCCATGGGATTTCTTCCTTCTTGTGTCTTTCTTCCAGTTGCCTTTTGATTTCATTCTCCTCCTCCTACTGAGTGAAGGTGTGTCCTGAGAGAATGAATGGCATCTGAAGATCCTCTATTTTTTGTTCTAGCAGTTTCCTTTCCCAGAAGATGTTCCCAAATAATTCCTTGTTCCATCTACACACCTATTGTTTAAATTATTTGAGATTTTTCTGGAAGTAATACATTTTTGTAACCCCCTAGTTTTCCACTATGCTCCACCACTAATGGGCTAGCTCTTGGAAGTCTGGATGGGCAAGACAAAAATTTTCACATCTCAAGGGTTTTAACTTGGGGGTGGTGATATTGTCTACCCATAGCTGAATTGGCCAGTGATTTGAGATTTCTTTTGGGAGGATGTTGGAATATACTAAGGGTCCTTCCAAAAGGAGAGTTTCCGAAATGATAAAGAAATCTAGACTACATGTTATTTTTTGGTGAACTAATCTTTTGTTCGTCCAGGTGTAGGTACCATTGTTGTTCTCTATGTATACCGGTCCAAGGTTCTCTATGAGTTCCTGGAA